>JAHRHZ010000067.1:253128-275695 GCA_024137785.1 Ginglymostoma cirratum | reverse complement strand
AAGATGGACTGGCTCTTCAGCTTCAATCCAGTGGAATTCAACTTCAATTGGAACCTCAATTCTGAAAGTTCTGCACTCAAAGCTACAGCTAGGACAATGTGCCGGAGCACTGAGACTGACCTTTCAGATCATCAGCTATTGTTCCAGTATCTCTTGATTTTGCCTGCACTCTGTTCCTGGGGGCTGGGAGCCTGAAACCTGTTTATGTCCCCATTCTGCCACCCCACTCTTGCACAAAAGTTAAACCGTCCGGGGCCCTTCCTTCCAAGTTGGCATTGTGGAACCATGGGCTTTCTAATTCTGTTCCCCTAACCTGGGAGCAAAAGTTGCTATTGTCTTGGCATCCTTGATGGACCAACATTGTAAATCGAATTGGGCGTGCTATGAAAGGTGACAAACCTAAGTAAGAAAGAAAAGGTCAATAATAATGCAGACTTGCAAAATTTCAAGGAAGTATCAAGTAATTTATGTGGTTTTCATTAATGTTACTCAATCAATATTTACATTGGGAGCAGATACATTTTCAAGAACAATCTGTTGAAGAACGAACTTTGGAAAAAGCTATTTTAGATCCACTGTTGCATAATATAGTAAAGGATTCTGTTGGGAAGAGGGATAATAATGTGATAGAATTTCATACTGAGTTTGAGGGTATTGTGGTTAACCTCGAAAATAGAGTCTTAAATTTAACAAAAGCCAGGTATGTAGGATTAAGAACTGACAAGGCTATTTTAGCTTGGAGATTCCAAACCTCTGGTCAGTTGTAAAAGTCAAAACGTTGCTCAAGTAACTCCAGGTAGATCAGTTTGACAACAGTTGTGGGTAACATTTTTGAAACAATAATTAGGAAAAATTCAATAGGCACTTGGAGAGGTTTGAACTAATTGAGACAAGTTGACACAGATATGTTAAGTGCAGGTTGTGTTCCATTAATCTAATTGAATTCTTTGATGAAGCAATGGAGAAGCTTAATGAGAGGAATGCAGTGAATGTTCTCAATATGGATTTTGAGAAAGTATTTGCCAAACTATCTCTCAAATGGCTCATAGTGAAAAAAGCACACAAATGTCTCTACTTCCTCAAAAGGCTACAGAGGTATGTCCGCTATGACTCTTACCAATTTTTATAGATGCACCATAGAAAGCAATCTATCCGAATGCATCACAGCTTGGTATGGCAACTGTTCTATCCAAGACCGCAAAAAATTACAGAGAGTTATAAATGCAGCCCAGTACATCATGAAAACCAAAATAGACAAAAATAGAAATTGCTGGAAAATTGCAGGTCTGGCAGCAGCTGTGGAGAGAAATCAGAGTTAACGTTTTGGGTCGAGTGACCCTTCCTAAGTACTGATGGTAGCTAGGAAAATGTTGGTTTATATGCACAGGATAGGGTGGGGGAGGGGGTAAGGAGTAAAGGATAGGTGAGGATAGGGCCCAAAGAGAGAGAAGAACAGTTGGACAAACAAAGGAGTGGATAACAATCTGGCTAGGAGGGTGAATAGCTGTTAATGGAGACTGTTAGTGGCTAACATTGTCAGCAACGAATGCAGTAGAGCACTTCACACAATTAAGTCTACTGCATTCACTGTTCACAATATGATTTCAGCTACATCGGGGAAATGAAGCTTAGACTTCATAGAACACCTGCATTTTATTCTCAATAAAGACCCTTAACTTCCAGTTGCCCACCCCTTCAACACTCCACCCTGTTCCCTGGCCAACATCTCTGTCTTAGGCACGCTACAGTGCTCCAGTGAAGCTCAGCGCAAGCTAGAAGAACAACACCACATTTTCTGCTTGGGGACCCTGCAGCCTTCTGGGACTCATTACTGAATTCAATAACTTTAGGGCCTGAGCCCTCCCTGTCCTTACTCCACCCCCCACAATCAGGCCTTGTTATCACACAGTCTGTTATAACACACCATCCATTGTTAGTCACTAACAGTCTCCATTAACAGCTAATCACCCTCCTAGCCAGATCGTTACCTACTCTGAGATAACAAGGTGTAGAGCTGGATGAACACAGCAGGCCAAGCAGCATCATAGGAGCAGGAAATCTTGACGTTTCGGGCCTGGACCCTTCTTCATTTTCTGATGAAGTGTCTACACCTGAAACATCAAAATTTCCTGCTCCTATGATGCTGCTTGGCCTGCTGTGTTCATCCAGCTCTACACCCTGTTATCTCGGATTCTCCAGCATCTGCAGTTCCTATTATCTCCGTTATCTACTCCTTTGTCTGTCTAACTGCTCTTCTCTCTCATTGGGCTCTATCCCCACCCGTCATTTACTTCTTAACCCACTTCCCGCTTCTGCACATAAACTGACATTTTCCTAGCTACCATCGGTTCTGAGGAAGGGTCACTCCTCCCACCCCAGTAATACTCTCTTCCACCCTCTTCGATTAGGTGCAATAGGTTGAAAGCATGTCCCAATAGCTTCTTCTCGGCTGCTAACACAGAACAAAGAAAATTACAGCACAGGAACAGGCCCTTTGGCCCTCCAAGCCTGCACCAACATGCTGCCCGTCACAACTAAAACCCCCTACCCTTCTGGGGACCGTGTCCCTCTATTCCCGTCCTATTCATATATTTGTCAAAATGCCCTTTAAAAGTAACTATAGTATCTGTTTCCACTACCTCCTCTGGCAACGAGTTCCAGGTACCCACCACCCTCTGTGTAAAAAACATGACTCTTACATCACCTTTAAACCTTGCCCCTCGGACCTTAAACCTATGGCTCCTAGTAACTGACTGTCCACTCTGTCCTTGCCCTTCATAATCTTGTACACCTCTTTCAGGTCACCACTCGACCTCTGTCATTCCAGCGAGAACAACCCAGGTTTCTCCAACCTGTTATCAGACTTCTCAACAGCCCTGTCATATATTAGAGTTGACCTTTTTCTGCACCTTCTCTGCAGCTGTAACACTACATTCTGCATTGTGTTCTATTACCCTGATGTGCTTATGTAAGGTATTATTTGTCTGGTGAGCATGCAATACTTTTTACTGTATCTCGGTGAATGTGACAATAATAAATCAAATTAAATCAAATAAATGGCTGTTTAGTAAAATTGAGGTTCATGCAATAGGTGATTAGCGTCAGCTTGGTTAAAAAAGTAGTAGCTTAAGCATAGAAAACATCCAATCATTGTCACTGTATCTAATCCAAATAACATTTACAATGTCCCAAAGGTCAATGCTAGGACTGCTGCATTTCTTTAAAAAGTTTCAAAATTTGTTGATGATGCCGAACATTGAGGTGTAGCCTACAGTGATACAAAGTGACTGAGGCAGATCAAGGAGAGGTCAGTGTTCCAAATGTGGATTACTGGGGAAGGCAGGATATTGCTGTATTCAAATAAAAGAGGATTACAGTGTTGCCAAAATTCAGTAGCAAGCCTGTGATTTGGAAGGGTTCTAGAAATTAGCAAAGGACGATTAACACATTGAAGAAAGTAAATTATTAAGATTTTTTTCTTTAAATTTGCCAAAGCTTCTAGAAGTACACAATAAAGAAGAGATTAGCAAACCTAAATGTGGGTCCAATCAGAGAAACTCTGAGGAGAATAGAAACTACAAAAAATCACTAAATATTTGATTCCTTCTGAGAAGACCAATACAAAGAAAAGGGTCCAGACCCAAAATGTCAACTTTCCTGCTCCTCTGATGCTGCCTGGCCTGCTGTGTTCCTCCAGCTCCACACTGTGTTATCTCTGACTCGAGCATCGGCAGTTCCTACTATCTCTAGGAACTTAAAGTCCTTGGTTTCATTGAAAAAGAACTGGAGAACTTATTAGGACTCTGTCCAAATGGTTTACATTCTATGGTTTTAAAGAGACGAGTGGAAGGATGGTGGGTGCTTTGGTTTTGATCTTCCAGAACTCCCTAAATTCTGGAATTATTACCTCATTTTCTAAATGTAGCATAATACAATTCAGTCTTAAAGAAGGGAGAGAGAGAAACCGATGAGCAATTAGCCATTAAGATGTAGGTGTAGAAGTAGGCTGTTCAGTCCATCGAGTTTGTTCTGCTATTCAATGAAATCATGGCTGCAGTAATAATCTGCAAACCTACTTTCCTGTCTTTTCTCAACAGCCCTTGATTTGGAAAATTGCTTTAATCTATTAACAACCTGATTATCAAGCACTTAGAAAATTATGATAGGCTTAGACAGTGTCAATAAATTTTAATGAAAGGGATATCAAGTTTGACAAATCTACTAGAATTTCTGAGAATGTAACTAGCAGAATGGATGAGGAAAAACAAATGGATGTGATATATTTGGCTTTACAGAAGGCATTCAATAAAGTGCCACACATGGGATTATTACACTTGATGACTACTAACAGCAGTTAATATATTAGAATAGTTGAAAGTTGGAAGTTACAAATAGAAAACACTGAGGAAGAATAAATGAGTCATTTTGGGCTGGCAGGTTGTTACTAGTTACCTGCTGCAGGGATAAATGTTTGAGCACTGTTGAGTGTAAAAGTGGCATATGATGTGGAGAAATATGGTCATAAGAATAAGAAATTACATATTTTATAAAATGGTGAGAGACCAGTAAATGTTGCGCAGAGAGACCTGGGTGTCCTTGTTAATATGAAGACAGCACAAACAATTAGGAACACAAATGGTATATCAACCTTTATCACACACTTTTTCTCCCCCTCTCACACATACCTACTCTCTCTCTCCCTCTCACGCGCGCGTGAATCTATGGGGTGAATTTGTATTCACACATACATTCTATTTTGTTCAAAAAGTACGCAATTTATAGACAGTCAGTAGATGTGGCATTTTATAAATTCCCACTTTAGATATAAAACCAGTCTGACTCTGAACCAAAACACAAACAGATTCCAAACACGGCCTCGCACCTCACCTAACACCTAAAATGTCATCTCTTTACACTGATAAAACCTTTAGTTCTCTCAGGACAATGACGTAAAAGGAATTCAGGGTTTTACATATACATATTAATCAATTAAAACCTTCTAACTGATTAAAGATTTAACAAAATTTTAGGTTTGTTTAATACATCCATCATCAGTGTTGTGACCCTCTGATCTTTTACTTATAAATTCCGTGTCTGATACCACCTCTCTCACTAACATCTGACTTTTTCAAAAAGGAACTGGTGTATTAAAATAAATAAGTCTTGCTGCAATTAGTTGGAGTTTTGGTGAGATCAGACCTGGATTAATGTGCAGACTTAATTTATCTGAATAAGGATGCAACAAACCTACCCTAGAATGATTCTTAACGATAAGGTTTTTGCTAAGAAGAAAGTTTGAGTAAAACAGATCAAATTCTTTGGCGTTTAGGAGAGTCAGAGGTGATCTATTTGCATTTAAACACTGAGGAATATTGCAACAGGACAGGAAAGTTAAGCTTTTACAGAAGATTAGCCATAAATATTGAATTGTAGAGTAGGCTGGAGCGTCCTATGACCCCTCCTACTCCTGCTCCTACTTGTGATGTCTGATATTCTTAAAATGGTACTTTGCATTTTCTACAGCATTCTGCAAATGTGAAGTAATTTAACTCATTCTAAACGGTGTTTAAATACGGTACTTTTGCTGAATACTGTATTGTTCAACCAGGTTAGTGACAGGGAAAGAAGCACAAACAGACATTTTAAGAAAAATCTTCATATTAGAAGTGTCAAATTCATCAAGCTGTCATTATTAAATGAAGCCTGTCGCTCACTCAGGTTTGGATTTTGTTCAGGAAAAGTTTTAAAATTTTAAGTCAAGCATTGAATGTGAGAATTCTAGGGACCAGTAATAAAAGTCGGTCAGCCAATGACACCTTCATCACACAAGAGAATTTTTTAAAAATTACCTCTTTGAATACGGCGAAGGCTGTTAATAACAATAGCTTTAGAATCTGCCTCACTCTTTATTTTCCAGAAAGATTTTATGGCAATTTTAGAAGCGTACTCTATATTCATCACAGTGACATAATTTGAATACAAGGTAGTGTACATGATTCAAACTTGTAAATTTGTAACTGCTTGTTTGAGAACAGTATTTCTTGACAGTGCTCTATAGTAATAGATAACACAGTGTGGAGCTGGAGGAACACAACAGGCCAGGCAGCATCAGAGGAACAGGAAAGTTTATGTTTCGGGTCAGGACCCTTCTTCAGAAATGGGGGAGGGGAAAGAGAGCTTCAAAATAGAAGCTTCAAATGGAAGGTAGGTTGGATGGTGATAGGTGAGTGCAGGTAGGGAGTGGTGGGGATTGTTCAGTGAGGTGGGAAGGGCGGGTAGGTGGGAGAGAAGATGGACAGGTTGTATCAGGTCAAGGAGGTGGGGCATGAGAGGTAGGGTTGGTCATGGGATGAGGCCAGGGGTGGGGAGATTTTGAAGCTAGTGAAGTCCACATTGAGACCATTGGGCTGTAGGCTCCCAAGGTGGAAGATGAGGTGCTGCTCTTCCAGTTTTTGGGTGGTGTCATTGTGTCACTGGAGCAGGCCCAGGATGGACATGTTGCCCAGGGAGTGGGAGGGGGAGTTGAAATGGTTCATGACTGGAAGGTGTTGTCATTTGTGTTAATTTGCTACCCTTACCTGGTCTGGCCTGTATGTGAGTCCACACCCACAACATTGTGATTGACCCTTATATTCATCTTTCTGAAACGGTTTAGCAAGGCACTATAAAGTGTAAATGTAATGAAGTCAGGCTGACCTCTCCCAGCACCAACTTCACTCCCTTCAATATATAGATTGCAGCAATTAAAGAAAGCAGCTCACCAACACTTTCTCAAAAGCAATTAGGAATAAGCAATAAATGCTGGCCTAATGAGCAACACCCCACATCCCATGAATGAATTAAAAAAAAGATGCACCTACCGAGAATTCCCAGCTTTATCTGTTTGAATTTCAAATTTTTAATATTTCTTTCACTTTTATCGAGATATCTGTTCCTGACTTCAGGAGTTGCTTTTTTCTGCAAACATTCAGAATAGTGTCGGCTGAGCACTCACTACTTTGCCAATTGCCTTGTCTTTTTCTCTCTCAGACTCTCCCACATTTTAGCCTGACTCTTCACATCAAATTTATAGTTTAATTTGAAAAAAAAACTGGTTTATGAAAATCTGGTCATTTCACTTGAATGAATTCAATCCAAAGTGATCAATAACTATTTAATTAGACATGGAAAATGGAAAATGGAAAAAGGATGGTTTCACTTGTGGTTTTAGTTGGTGGAGATCAGACATACCACATAATGCAAAATATTCCTGAAAATGTATCAACTTTATTTGTGTAGAGTAAATGGAGCATTATAATCTAACAGAGTGCATAATAGATCTTATTTTTACCATTGTCAATTCAAATCTCTTTAGTTTAGAACTCTCTTAAACCTAAAACACAGTCAATCACAAAAAGCAGAGTACTACAGATGTTGAAAATTTGAAATAAGATAGAGAATGTGCCAGAAATAAATCAACAGGTGAGGCAATTGTTACTGGAAGTGAGATGAAGTCAATCTTACACCAGTAAATTACAATCTCCCACAATATCACAGGCTATTCGCTCCACTCCTGTGCTGGTGTTAAACAGCTTTCCTCCTGCCAAAACCTAGCACCAACTGCAGGCAATCTGCACTGACATAGTTCAGACCCTTTACTACCATGAGCTACTCAGAAGGCTCATCTCTACATCTGCCCTTTGATTTTAATGACCTGATTTTTGTTCATCCTTGTCTTCCATCATCTTCATTGAATAATGAACAACCTTGGGACAGGCAAGGTAAATGGTCCAGATTGTAATGGAGCAGGAGTAATTACTGTAACAAATGTGACAAGATTTGAAATTATTTTTCTCTAACAGTGCCTTTGCAAAGTTTTCACCTTTAATGTTGGTACAAACTGGGCTGTATAACTTGCGTGACACATTATCCAAAGTTCACTAAGGCAAGACCATCTCCAGTAGTTAGTTTTATATGGCTGGTCTTCATCTCACTTAGAGGCAGTTGCATTTATATATCAACTTTCAGGACTTCAGGATTACATAAAGTGCTTAGCAGCCAGCTAAGAATCGTGTAATCACTTTTGCAAATTGCTACAGTAGGTAAGAGATTTTTTTGAAAATTATTTTGAATCTTTTTCAAGTAAACACATTGCTGAACAGGGAGCCACCAATCCAATGTTGAAGTTCACATGCTTGCAAGACAAGTATGAATCCGATTTTGTAAACAGAGAGAAAGCAATGTACCGTGGAGCACTCGGAGATGGTAAGAACTGCCGATGCGGGAGTCAGAGATAACACAGTGTGGAGCCGGAGGAGCACAGCAGGCCAGGCAGCATCAGAGGAGCAGGAAAGCTGCTGTTTCGGGTCGGGATCCTTCTTCAGAAATGGGGGAGGGGGAAGGGAGCTCCAAAATAAATAGAGAGAGGAGTGGTGGGGCTGGGGAAAGTAGGTTGGATGGTGATAGGTGAGTGCAGGTAGGCAGTGGTGGGGATTGGTCAGTGAGGTGGGAGGAGCAGATAGGTTGGAGAGAAGATGGACAGGTTGTGTCAGGTAAAGGAGATGGGGATGAGAGGGAGGGTTGGTCATAGGATGAGGCTGGGGGTGGGGACATTTTGAAACTAGTAAAGTCCACATTGAGACCATTGGGTTGTTGGCTCCCAAGGTGGAATATGAGGTGCTGCTCCTTCAGTTTCTGGGTGGCGTCGTTGTGACACTGGAGGAGACCCAGGATGGACATGTCATCCAGGAAGTGGGAGGGGGAGTTGAAGTGGTTCACGACTGGAAGGTGTTGTCGTTTGTCATGAACAAAAGTGGTCTCAGAGCCTCCGCTTGGTCTCACCAATGTAGAGGAGGCTACATCGGGAGCAACGGATGCAATAGAATTTCATTGATGGCTGTGCAGGTGAACCTCTGTCTGATGTGAAAGATTTGCTTGGTGCCATGGATGGAGGTAAAGGGGGAGGTGTAGGGGCAGGTGTAGCACTTCCTGCGGTTGCAGGGAAAGGTGCCAGGGGTGGTGGGGCTTGTGGGGAGTGTGGAACAGATGAGGGAGTCACTGAGAGAGCGGTCCCTATGGGAGGCAGATTGGGGGGAGGGGGGGGTGGAAATATATCCTCAAAGTAACTGTACCTGTACCTACCACTTTCTTTGGAAGTTCATCCCACATATAAACCATACCCTGTGTGTGTAAAAAAAGAAAGTTGCCTCTCAAGTCCTTTTTAAGTCTTTCTCCTCTCACCTTAAAAGTATGTCCCTAGTTTTGAACTGTCCAGCCTAGGGAAAAGACACTTGTCATTCACCTTATCTAAGCCCCTCATGATTTTATAAACCTCAATAAGGTCACCCCTTTACCACCTACACTCCAATGAAAGAAGTCCCAGCTTTTCCAGTCTATTTTTGGATCTCAAACCCTCCATTCCAAGCAAATCTTCTCTCAACCCTTTTCAGTTTAATAATATCCTCCCTATAACAGGGCGACTGGAACCATACACAGTGCTCCAGAAGAGGCCTCACCAACATCCTGTACAACCTCACCGTATCGTTCCTACTAAGGCAAGCGTCCTTAACCACCCTGTTTACCTGTGGTGCTAATTTCAAAAAATCACGTACCTGAATCTCTAGTTTTCTCTGTTCTACAACACCGCTCAGGGTCCACCCATTAATTGTATGAGTCTTGCCCTTGTTTGTGTAACCAAAATGCATTTATCCAAATTAATTGCCATCTGCCACTCCTTAGCCCATTGACCCAATTGGTCAAGATCTCCTTGTAATCTTAGATAACCTTCACTGTCCACTGTGCCACCAATTTTGGTGTCATCTGCAAATTTACTAACAGTTTTCTGTTATAACCAGCTGTTGGGAGTCTGCAACATAAAAATCACTCTGTAATTTTGCACTTAAGTGTAAACTTTAAGATTTTGTTTCTCTTAAGAGGGTCACAAGCAGGTGTAGTGTGGGAAATGGAACTGCTACATGGGTGCAGTTGCTGGTCATTTTGCGTGGGTTGTCAGTCACATACCGTGTATCTATGTTGATTTGCCCCTGTTTTCTTTGATATTATCTTGCTTGACCATTAATGCATGTCTAAAGTGGAATTGTAATTCAATACCTTGCACTTAAGTCGTGAATTGTGCTCGGATACCCCAAGAATTATAAGAGACTAAGTGAAAAATATTCTGTCTTTTAACAACATCAGTGTTTAATTTCCAGGCATATGAAGTGACTGGCACTAGAGTGAATTCTAATTCTGCACCTAAAGAGATCAAATGAGAAATATTATTGATGCCCTTGGCTTAAGTGAGTGATTAAGAAGATTAGTGTTTATTTTTTATTATTGTGAGGGTTTGCTTCTGAGATAGAGTTGTAGAGACATAGAGTCGTACAGTATGGAAACATACCTTTCGGTCCAACTAGTCCATGTGGACCATAATTCCAAACTAGTCCCACCTGCCTGCTCCTGACCCATATCTCTCCAAACCTTTCCTATTCATGTATCTATCCAAATGTCTTTTAAATGTTGTAATTGTACCCACATCCACCACTTCCTCAGGAAGTTCATTCTACACGCAAACCATCCTCTGTGTAAAACAAAAAAATTGCCTCTCATGTATTTTTCAATCTCTCGCCTCTCATCTTAAAAATGGGCCCCCTGGTCTTGAAATTCCCGATCCTAGGGAAAAGACAACAACCATTATCTCTATCTCTACCTCTTATTATTTTTTAAACTTCTATCAGGTTGCCTCTCAACCTCCTATGCTCTAGTAAAAAAAATCCCATCCTATCCAGCCTTTCTTTACAATTCAAGCCTTCCATACCCGGCAACATCTTGGTGAATCTCTTCTGAACCCTCTTCAGCTTGATAATATTCTTCTTGTAATTGGATGAGCAGGACTGGACACAGCATTCCAGAAGAGGCCTCACCAATGTCCTGTAAAACTTCAGCATGACTTCCCAACTCCTATACTCAAAGGACTGAGCAATGAAGGCAAGAGTGCCAAAAAGCCTTTTTAACCATCCTGTCTACATGTGACGTAAGCTTCAAAGAATTATGTATCTGTACCTCTAGGTCACCCTGTTCCACAACACTATCCAAGGCTCTACCATTAATTGTATAAGCCCTACCCTTGTTTGTTGTACCAAAATGCAATACCTCGTATTTATCCAGATTGAACTCTATCTGCTATTTTTCAGCCCATTGACCCATTTGATCAAGATCCCTTTATAATCTTAGAAAATCTTCTTCACTGTCTGCAATGCCACCAATTTTGGTGTCATCTGCACACTTACTAACCATGCCTTCTACATTCTCATCCAATACATTTATATAAATCACAAACAAAAGAAGACCCAGAACCAATCCATTTTGGTCACAGGCCTTCAGTCTGAAAAACAACCCTCCACCATTACTCTCTGTCTCCTGCCATTAAGCCAATTATTTATCCAATTGGCAAGCTCACCCTGAATCCCATGAGACCTAACTTTACTAATTAGTCTACCATGTGGAACTTTGTCAAAGGCTTTACTAAAATCCAAATAAACAATGTCTGCTGCTCGGCCCTCATCAATCTTTTTGGTAACTTCCTCAAAAAGCTCAATCAAGTTTGTGAGACGCGATTTTCCTTGCACAAAGCCATGCTGACTGTTCCAAATCAATTTCTGTCTCTCTAAATGCCCATAAATCCTATCTTTTATAATCATCTCCAACAATTTACCCACAACTGAAGTCAGACTTGCCGGTTGTCAGATTCCTTAAAAATAAGGAACAAGTCTGTGATCTTTTTAAATATCCGGTTTTATTTCTTATTAAACGTCGATCAGACAATTACATGTTGAGACCTCTACAACAATAGCTCTTTCCATTCTTTTTATACGTATTTTTAATTTGATCCTCCCCGAAACCACAAATAACAATTAGTACCCTCTGATCTCATATCTTCCTGTAACACACTCTGAATGTGAACCACAATGTCTAGCCAACAGCCTGTAGGTCATGTGTGCTGCTGTCTGCTTTGAACCGATTTTCTTTGTTTCAACTGCAACTTCAAGTCTGCTCTTTGCTCTAGCATTTGCAAATTTAACCTCTGTTATGCTGTAACCTAATCACGCAATTTTCAATGTAATCCACATCTCCTCCCTTTGATTCTTTCCAAACGGAATCACTCAAGCGAAGCAGGCTAACTTTCTGACAAAGTGTCTAGGCCCGAAACGACAGCTTTCCTGCTCCTCTGATGCTGCTTGGCCTGCTGTGTTCATCCAGCTCCACATCTTGTTCTAACAATAATATGTAGGTTGCCTAAAGTGTTGAAGAGCAGTAGAATACTGAACTTTAGGCTTCAGCACGAGCTGAATATAACATTTAAGTAACATGAACAAGAAATATAGAATAAGAATCACAACAATAAAATGTAATACAATCAACTTCTCACTCTTGAACTATTGTAACTATTCTTATCAAGCTTCAAATTCAGTCACTGGTTTCTCGTTGACATTACACATGGACTCAAAATTCCCCAGTTCTCTTTTTTGAGGTATCTGTATGTCTTCATTTTTTTTGGGTCCTTTCAATTCAGCTCCCTGTTTTAAAGTCAGTTTCTCTATAGATTATGTGTCAAAGTCTTATCATTTAAACCATGCTCTTGTGCTCTTCCAAGCCACATTAATTCATTTGGCAAGTACGCGTACATGTCTGAAGCCTGTTCTTCAGTGCAATTTTTTTTAAAGAAGCATTCATTCACGTGTGTTACTTCCGAGGTAACACTTTTGCACATTATATTGGTATCCCAAGACCATGCCATGCATTCTTGACTCTCTTATGATCTTATCAAAAGATCTATGAGATTTTACTTATCTCTCCAGGTACAGTCCTGATGCCTCGGGTAGTGGCTCGATCACCATGTTCACCAAGGAAAGACAAGGACACAAACATCACCAAGAGAAAGCTATCAGTTTAGTACTCTCACCTAAACTTCCTTTTCACTAAGATGCATGTTAATTTCAATTGACATTTCAACCCACTATTCTGATTTGTTTTTCTTCTGCCACTACTCTTCATCCCTAATTGCTTCATCTGATCCAATTTTGCCATTTAACTATTACCACCTATCTAATTCCAGAGGTCTGGAAAGATCTGTAGTCCATGGTACATCATCTTATAATATTTTAAAACAGAAGTTAAACATTTCTGTTTGATTCAGGCAAAACATACATTGTTCTTTCTCTAAGATGACCCACATATCTAAGACTTACTTTATAGCTCAGTCTAGATATTTGATACTTATGTATGCAAATTTCTCTAAATTCAAATTCTGTTTACTCCCCCAATGTCACTAGCAGTTTTCATGTATTGAAATTCCTGAATGTTTTCACAGTAGCTCTTCAATGCTGATATGTGTTGTTAACAAAGGGCTTGATGGGTTGAGGATACATCAATTATCACTGTTGCGATGCTGGAAGTCTGCAGACATTTTAGAAGTTCATTCTCTTATCTGAAAGACAAAAAGAATCCATCCATTCCATTTCAAGCAGAATGAATTAATTAGTTGTGGTTTAAGGGACCGGGTGAAAACTTCTGGACATAATTATGTTGACTGTCTCTCCTCCTTCTGTACAGAAATAAGTGTGTTATAATTAACAAAGGAAAAGACTGTCTCCTTTGTTAGATTGTACTCTCCTTTTTAGAACTCCTTGATATCAGTTTTCTCAGATTTTAGAGCATATCATCAGAATTTCCAAAATTCCAATTTTCCTTGTAGTTGGATTCTCTCGCACCAAAGTACATTTACAATGAGCAAATCTAATCATCCAGAATTAAAGATTCACTCATGTATTAAAACAGTGTTTGGAAGTTTACTCTGGCCAGAAAATGAAATTCCAAATGTGACCATTTCCAATTCTGAGAGGTAAATTTTTACCAAGCTTTATGACCCAATTTTTAAATCAACATAGATTCCCAAAATGCAAACTAAATTCAAAGTTTTCCCAGATCTCGTGCTCCAGGGAATGAAAACACAAATGTTACACAACATTTAACCACCGACGAACAAAAATGCATTCAAACCAGACTGCAAAGACTTTACTTAGTTCAGTGACTGCAGTGCAAAAGGTGGTCTCTCCTGCTCTCTTTTTCTTTTTTCCCGTTGCAGCCATTCCACTTGATCCCAGGTATTTCCTTTTCCCCACACTCCACCTGCAGTCCTCTGCTCACCGTCAAAGGGCAGGTTATGTCTGTCAATCAAAGGTAAACATGTCAATTCAGCACCAGTGTCCAAAAGGCAATATATCCAAGAGTGCTTTCTGCTGTTCAGGGGACATGCCCTTGATACGTCCCAGTAACACCTGTTCAGTCACAGAGTCCCCAGACATGTAAGATTCCTGTCTCAAAGCAGGCTTAGGGCCACCTGCAGCTTTTTTCTTAACCCTACAGGCCTTTGCCCAATGTCCTTCTCACCCATAGTTGTGACATTTACCTGAGTGTCTATCTGCCGAGACTCTTGGTGTTGTTAGTATGGTCTGCATGGTTCAAAGTTTAGATCCCAAATTCTATTCCAAGCGGTTAACCTCTTCAACCATTTCACCATACGTTCTATGACTGGTCTCCCAATCGGGAACCATAACCATTAACTTTTGCTAGTTCAGGTTTTAATCCTGCGACAAAGGCAGATTTCAGGGGCACAAGACCACTACTGTCAATTTCTTCCACATCTGTGTCCCCTGCCAGGCCAGAACGTTCTATCCAGATCTCAACAAATGTTTCTGCATTGTCCTGTAACTCCTCATTGCCTTTCTACTGATATGCTGTGATTTTACTCCAATCTGTCGTAGGTGGGCTGTAATCGTTTGACCAATTCCTAATAGCTTTCTATCCATCATCGAGGTCTTGTCCATTTTCACCTAATTCCTGTGTAACTTTCTTATCAGTTGCCTGCTCACTTTAACTCCTACCCATGATAGACAGTACTTGTACTCCATCCATAAGGTGCAGACTGTTTTTTTTTTAAACTTTTCCAATTCACTCTATATTTTCATGCCTCACTTTTTCGGGTGTAGCAGTTCTTTGGACCATCATTCCACCAGTTTGGGATTGGGAGGCTTGTGGCTAGCCCTTTGTGTATATTCACATGTAACTACACTCTTGTCATCCTTTGTTTTTTCCTCCTTATGGTTTCTGGTCTGTAATGGTCATTAATGAAATGGTTGGTCCTCTTCTTCAGACTCACTAGAACTGAGACCATATTGTTTGCTCCCATTTCCCAGAACCTGCTCTTTACCCAGGTGTTTTAGTGTCCCATAGCCGGTATGTAGGTGGATACTTGAATATGGTGAGGGGTAAAGGATTTTCATTACTGGAGGTTTCTCCTTCTCAACCGGTTTCTTTCTTAAGAATGCCCCTACACTCTTTATATTGATTAAGAGTTTCAATCGAACCAAGTTGCCTGTATCTAAAATAAGATTGTCTTTTATTCTTGACTATAAGGTCTTCATCCATTGTTCCTTAATCTTATCAGCCTTTCCCTTCACTATAACAGGAATATAATGCCTCTCAACATCCAATTAAAATCTTTAACATTTATGGAAGGCATATCCTTTTCCATAATCATTTTGAAATGTATAGAATTATGATTGCTAGATCCAAAGTGTTCCAGGTAATGTTGGAAAATTAATATCCCCCATTATTACAACTTACTATGCTTCCATATGTCTATGTAGGATTTCCCTACATCTTTGTTTCTTAATTTCCCTCTTACTATTGGGGAGCCATAATACAATCCCATCAAAGTGATCTTTACTTTCTTATTTGTAATTTCTACCCATATATTTTCATTGGACGATTTTTCAGAAATAGCTTCCCTAGTTACAGCAGTAATGTATTTCTTAATCAAAAATGCCGCACCTCCTCCTTTCTCACCTCATTTTCTGCCCTTCCTCTAGCATCTAAAACTGGGAACGTTGTTGTCTTGTCCATCTCTCAGCCAAGTTTCTGTAATAGCTATGCTGTCCCAATCCTGTGTCCTTAAACACACCCTGAATTCGTCAGCCTTAACTGTAAGACCCCTTGCATTGAAATAAATGCAATTTAATTCTTCAGAGTTACTTTGTACTCTGACTCTGACTTTCTTTTCTAATTGACATGCTCTCCTCACATACAGAACCTTCCCCATCTGTCCTTCTGTTTACACTGCTACTTAGGATTCCTCCAATCCCCCTCTCTGTCAGTATAAAGTCTCCCTTTATGGAATGAACAAATCTCCCTGCTAAGATATTGGTATCTTTCCAGTTCAGGTTAGACATACCTTTTTCAACAGATATTTTCTATTCCAAAAGACATTCCACTTGTCCAAAGACCTGAATCCCTGAACAATGGACCAGCTCTTCAGCCATTGGTTTATCACCTTTAACCTTTTATTCCTTCATTCATTTGAGTTTGGCATTGGGAGTAAACCAGAAATTACTACTTTTAAGGTTCTATTTTTTAGTGTCCTACCTAACCTCTTAAAGTCACTGTCATTTCCTTTAAGATCCCTAACAAAGATGTTGGTGACTCTGCGTGACATTTTGCATTTTTTTGGAATTGTTGTAATGAGAGCTCATCTGTAAACTCAGATGCTAAACAAAGACAAATTTCTGAATCTCAGTTTATAATTACAGTGGTTTACCTAGGCAGACTTGAACAGTTGGAAGTTATAAGCAGCTCTCTGTACTCTTCTCCAAGACTCAATCCCTCTCATATAGTTGTGTGAACCTAATAGACACTGAAGGACGCTAGGACTATACAACAGGGAATCTCAGACCAGCGGCTGTTTAGTGTTAGCCAGAAATCCCTAATTGTGCTGCAGTCTTTACACTGCGACCAGCTGTATTGGAGAAGGATGTTCCACTGCTTACATACATGAGGGCAGCTCCACTAGTTGACCTTCGAGTGCCAGCTGAATTGTAGTATTAAACCAAACGGAGGGAACAATTGAATCTCAGCTGACGTTAGAGATAAGTTTACAGAAAGAAAAAAATTGCATTAGAATCTTTGTAAAATAAAATAAGAGTAGGCTTATTTTTTCCTCAAGGTTACAGATCACTTGTCTGAATTTGACTCTTGTCAATTAAAAGGTGAAAGTTTTTGTTTTGTCAACATAGAACTACATGGTTTGTTTCTGAACTTCATCTCCATATATCTCATCTTTTGTCTGCCTGTTTGATTCAACACCCTTCAGCTTGGCTCACTCTTCATCTGATCACACATATGAATGACCTCAAAGTCAGCAATCTGCTGGTCTTTAAAATATTCTTGTGTGTCCCTGTGTTCTGCTAATTATGGCAAATTAACTAAAATAATGAGAGTCTAGCTCGGAGCTCTAAAACTGATGGAGATGTTGAAATTTTACCGAATAAGTGACAACTTACTTACCACATTTAACATACTGAAAAACCATCCCTTCAAAACCATTACCTTTAAGTTGAAGTACTCTCATCTTCTAAGAGAAAACTGGCCCAGATTGTATGGGAAGGGAAGAGGGTATTTGAGATTTGGGTAATCCCTGAGCAGGTCACATTCTGAGTGGGGGCTTTCTAAGAATGTCAGTGATATTGAAGACCTCTGCTGAAGTTTTTATTTCTCATGAGGGCTTGTTAACTGCAGTAAAGTAATTGGCTCACCTTTTGCAAGTCAGACATTTAACCTGCATTTATGCAAGGTATCCCCTACAGTGTAGATCTCTCTTCAGTGAAAATACTGGATTCAGCTGAAAGGGGAGGCAATGGCCTAGTGGTATTATTGCTGGACTGTTAATCCAGCAATGCAGGTAATGATCTGCGGAGTCTTATAGGGACCTGAATGGCATGATTTGGAGCAGAATTGGGTAAGAACTCCAGCAAGGCCTAGATCGACGGGAGCAACTCGCTGCATCTTTAGTTCATCAGCCAAGCAGTAAAGTGAGTTTCTTGACAGGCAGCGGCGAGTTGCAAACTAAGTGGGATTATAGCTTATTAAATACCTTATTAATGACTAAACTTGCCTCTTTAATAAATGTAACATATTAAACAGTCACTGACTATCTTATGACATAACTAATGAGATTTCCTATCAAGCATCCTGCTAAATTTTGAAAAGGTTAAACTTGGGGTGAAATTGCGGTGATCTGACGAGGACATGTCTTGTTCTAATCCTTGATCACAGGAACATGACAGCTTGCTGTTTCTGTACTATGGAATGTTGATACTTTGGTAAATGGATCTTTTTAACTTCACATGCAGAAAAGTTAGTGCTGTAAGTTTGTGTCCAACAGGATGTTTTGCCTGATGCAGCAATGCTTATGTTGTCTCCCGTAACACAAGCAACAAGGTACAAATATTGTGGTTTTGGAGAATCCAACAGACATTTATTACAACTATCCATTCCATAGAAACAGTATATTCCTCAGACACACAAGTGCCTAGACTAATGCTAAGCCGGTAATTTACAACAGGGAAACATGGTTCCAGAAGATTGTCATGCTTCAAGTGATCTGTGATATGATGGAATGCAAGACTTTTCTACCATCAGGTTATATACTATGCTGCAACAAAGACGTCATGAGCACATGATTTAAAGCCATACCTGATGTATTAAACACCAGACATTACAAAACGTACCTGCGATCAAAGTAACGTCACTTCAAGTGTGTTGTGATGGATAGATGGTCTGGACTGGTTCTAAAAATCAAAGTAATAGGATCACATATGCATATATGTCACACTGACGTTAGTCTATTTAATGATCCAGAGTACTTGGTTCACTCCTGTTTTGTGAGTGACGAACTTTGTGATTATGAAGTGGAAGGTGTAAAAATCAAAGACATCTGTCTCTTTTGGTCTCTGTTAGCAGTATTGAGCCGTCCTGGCTTAATGGAGATTTAATGCAAAGTTGCTTCTGTTCTGCCTAAATCCCTGAACACTCTGCACTGTCCTAGTGTAAACAGTTTGATTCCCCTTTCAGTAATCCATAATACCATCTCTAAGTCAGCGAGTGCCAATTATCTGTCAATTAGTGTTGAGTTATGGCCAGCTTTGTGTTGAGCCTGCATCTAATGTGACCTATACTGAGCCTGTAAAAGCATGTTTCATGCGAGACATTTTCACATGATAGAAGGAGGGCATGGTCAGGTCAGCATTTACATTTAACTCTGGTCTCAGAGGAGCAAAATCTGCCTGACATTTGCATTCTTAAATGCCGTTCGGATTTTGTTAAATTTTTTGTTCTATTGGGAGTTAGCTGTGCGCAACTGATGGGCTCATTAGTTAATCTACTGTGGGCTTCTGTTTAACTACAACATGACGTTCTCTGACCTACTTTTTTTTGCACTAGTGTGAATATTAGTAAATGTTCATAGTCATATTTTATATTTAACCAACTGTAAACACATAGTCTTGGCAGCCAACATCGTCAACACAGACATGAAGCTTTACTAAAAACAAAAGTTGCTGGAAAAGCTCAGCAGGTCTGGCAGTATCTGTGAAGAAAAGTTAGAGTTAACACGTTGGATCTGGTGACCCTTCCTCAGAATGATCACCAGACCCGAAACGTTAACTTTGGCTTTTTTCTTCACAGATACTGCCAGACCTGCTGAGCTTTTCCAGCAACTTTTGTTCTTGTTCCTGATTTACAGCATCTGCAGTTCTTTCGATTTTTAAGAAGCTGTCCATAAGAGGACCAGCTGCAGCCTATGGAAGTGAAATGTGGAGTGGAACAGCAAAAAAAAAACACAAAGTTGGACATTTTTCACCAGTGATGCCCATTTAAAATCCTGAGCATCACACGGAGTGACAGGATCAAAAATGACGAAGTATGACACAGGGTTTGTCAGAGGTATCTGCAGGATACTGTGACAGAGGGATGACAGAAAGTGACAGGACATTTATTTTACCTCCCAGACATGTTCCCTGCCAGAGGACCAGTTGAATGGAAGAGGATGATGGGCCTTGCCAAAGCAGACAAGGTAAAGGACATTTCAGGAGAACTTTGAAGAGTGGAATATCACCTGGGCTAGAGTGCAAGAGATTGCAATGGACTAGGGCCTAGTGATAGAGCTTTGCTGCCCATTATCTTGTATGAAACCTGAGGAAATATGTCAAAATTAAGGAAGTAAACAAAAGATTCTTGCGATGATGAGCAGATTATGGCAAGCTTTTAATTAGTCCAGAGTTCACTCAGTGATATAAGGATTTCCCTCCTCAGGAATTCAAGGTGCAATGTTGTAAGATTCCTTGGTGATAGTTGTTTAAAATAAATGTTTTACACAGCCTTTTGAGCAATAATATTTGAAATTAGCAACCACGGTGAAGGAATGGCTTGATATAAGGTCAGATTTAGTGAAGAAAGACCCCTGAAGATGTGGGCAGAATCTTTCCAGCTCCTAAATGACAAGGGCATTGGTGAGAAAGTTGGAAAAATTGCATAAGGTCAGCTGTGAGGAGCTTCTGCTGCCGAGAACAAAAAAAAAATCATTTTTCAAGCTAGTGTTGACTGCCAAGTCAGGATTCTCACTAGTGAGTAGTAAGAGGCCTAGTTGTGCATTATCATCTTTCTTATTTCTTTTCTCCTACTGCCACCTAGAAACTAAACAGCAACAATTCCTGACATGAAAATCAATGGTAAGCTGGTGACTACAGTTCATTTGGTCCTCTGGATCTGCATCAGTCACCAATATCTCAAGGCTGGCTCCATCACTGTATCCACATGCGCTCCGTGTCCAGCAGGACCTCCCAGATCCCTATCGGTATAACAAGATGTCAACTTCCCTCTGTCCAACATTACTGCAGCTTATGGAATGAACCATGACAGGCAGCTGTAGCCTGCCATCGTTTGACTGGCTGCACAACTGGCCTTTAAAGATGGTGTCAGCACAGAGAAAACCTCCACTACGCTTGGCTGATTCCTAGTATGATTCAGCCCAAGGTTTCCATTCCTGCTATGATGACAGCCTCATCATTGCTGGTATCAATTCCACAGAGCAAAAGACATGTGATGCTCAAGAAACCAATAGCCAAAAATTCAAGACCTCTCAAGTTTTTGATGGATTACATCATCTTGTAATATCTCCCCATTTTGTCCATTCCATTGAGTTTCTTGTCCGACCTAGCCTATCTCTGTGTCCTCTTCATCCCTCAGATCATGCTTCTGTTCCATCTGCTGGAGGAAAGCAAACGAGTTGCTCAATGGCTACAGCAAATTTTTTGACCAGGAAAAACATTTGAGAAGATCAAGGAACCAGCTGGCAGGGAACTGGGCTTCACCTGAGGCAGAGGGGGAGAGGATAATACTGTCTCCCTGCTTTCCATTATTGGGTAAATCACATCTGTCTGTAAAGATCTCTTTTTTTTTGTGGGTTAATCTCAACAGTCCCATATTGCTGTTGTGAAAGAATTTTTGCTTCTTAAAATAAAACTGTAGCTTTTTGATGAATTAGGAATTCAAAAATTCTGGAACGTCATTGAATTAGCCTTTGTTCAATTGCCTGAACAGTGATCCATATTAAAAAAAATCACAAAGAACATGATACATATCAGGTGTGAACCACTTTGGGAATATTAGTGGTAAAGACCATTTTTAATCGAAATGTACCACTTATAAAATAAAAGGTCAAAACTACAATAAATATCACTATTGGGTGTTGTCTATTTCTGGATACTTCTCAAATTCTACTCTTTTAGACATTTTGTGTTCATTTCTATTATAAAAATAAATTCCCGATTGGATCATCTGTAGCATGTATGATTTATTTTGGAGCTATCAATGTGTTGGATTAAATTTTAAAGCGAAAACAAATATGGATTTGGACATAAAGTGTCAGGTAACTGTTTCCCAATGCAGACTAGCCTTGAAGACATCTTTTCTCAGCTTTGATTGAAACCGGAAGATGCGCAAGCACCCTGTCAAGTCAAGTAAATCAGTTGCAGCTTTAAGTATTTTCAAGCTTTTTATCTCAAACTATTTTTTCTTCTCCTAACTGTATTTCAGGACCTTCTGCTAATTCATTATCTTTTGCATGGTGAGGACTTTGTGGGCTCAGGGAATAAGTGACTACTTGAGAATACTCTTCTGTAATTGCTTTCGCCTCAAATGCAATCATGCCCCTCCAGATCACCAAATCCAGACCCTGGTCTCTTAGCAAAAGCAAAAATCCATGTGGGCTTCCAATCCCTCGCCATATAACTCTCTATCAGTCAGCCCTGCTCATGTCCTTCCCAGAACACAAACCTCTTCACTGCATCCTCACCCCAGATACCGTTTAGTGACTGTGTGAAGTCAGCCAGGTGGACCTCATCGAATATGTGTTCCCTGATTGGGGCTGTTAATCTGGTCCAATCAGGGACAGATATAAACAGGGCTGTCAGCGGTTCTGAGATAACAAGCATGGGGCTGGATGAACACAGCAGGTCAAGCAGCATCATAGGAGCAGGAAAACTTGACGTTTCGGGCCTAAACCCTTCATCAGAAAAAAAACTTAACTTAAATAACTTAAAAGTGTCGTATTTCAGAGGGAATGGGAAGACCTAGGAGTTAAGACTAAAGACCTAAGTGTTTAAAGACTGCAGGATAAGTTGATAAAGCTTTTTCA
>JAHRHZ010000067.1:190191-252728 GCA_024137785.1 Ginglymostoma cirratum | reverse complement strand
CTATGATGCTGCTTGACCTGCTGTGTTCATCCAGCCCCATGTTTGTTATCTCGGATTCTCCAGCATCTGCAGTACCTTTTATCTCTGTCAGAGGTTCTGTTCATTCTGAGAGCTGGCTCTGAGGCAGCTGGATTAGTGTCGAGCACTCTCCATGTGTAAATAAAGGGTGACTTGGTGATGGGATACCAGCCTCTGTGGAGTTATTTCACCAGCTCCTACCCCAAATTCAACCCAATGTTCCCCGACTTGCTCCCAGCCTGACTGAAGGCCCAGCTTGATTGTGAGTTAAGCCTCTGTTTGAGCACCCATCATTGTTGATGCTAATACTTCATAGCGTTAAACTTGCTGAATGGAACGTTTTCCGTTCTGACCACCCCACTCCCTGCACGTCGGCTCAGAGAAAATTCTGTCTGTCAAGTTCCTTACCTCAGCTGCATCTTGTGGCACTATTACAGGGAAATGTTTCTGTGTGACATTTATATTTTCTACAGAGTGATTCTAATAAAGGACAGGTCACCTGTCCTCCATCTTAGCTAGAATAACATCCATCCAAGGCAGGAGAGTAGAGAGTAAAAAGACCACGTGAGGATCTGTAAGTCTTTATGATGTTTGATTTCAAGACTAAGCACATATAAAGTGTGGTCTCTGGTGTGGTTTGCTGCACAGATATAATGCTGCCTTGTTCAAGCATCGCATTTGAAATGCTACCCCTCAGTTCTGTGACATGCCAGCACCTTCCATGGTGTGAAAGGGATGACATTTGCTATTTTTAAAAAATGAGTCAAATGAAGCTTATTCTAATGAGAAAAATGTTTTTATCCGAAGTATTCCTTAAAGGAGAGGAATTGCTGGCACTTCTGGAGGGCATTTAAATAATAAATGTGACAACAGCAATGTTTCCAAGTGTGATCAAGTGTCAGTCTCCTCTGCTGAGCTTCCTATCATCATCTGTTCATGAGTTTCAATATACTTTGCTCATCTGTTCACCAATCTGCCATCTCTTGCATTTTTTTCCTATTTTGGAATAACATTAAATATTGAAATCATCCTTTGCGGATGCTGCTGGGCTGATTAATAGGAACTTGTCTCTTGCCCCTCTGTCAATTGTGGGATGGAGCTAAGATTAAGCCAAGTTAACACCGCAGTTCAGTACAGTTCCCATGATGAATGCATTGATTCTTGGCCTCTTGCTGAGTGAGAAGGATGACTTTGTTTTATTGTACCTCGGTCCCATTTATTTTGACTATCATTCACTGCCTTTCGTGGCTACACACTGATCTTCTTTTAGCTGGCGTTGTTGACAAATTGCCTGTGGATTTAAAACTGGCACACGCTCAACTGAGCAGAATTCCGCTTGCATCATGTCGGCAATGCTTGTTCTTTTCAAGCGATCCTCCACACAAATACATGCCAGACATGGACGGACACACACACACACACACACACACACACACAGAGACACACACACTTTGTCTCTATCACACAGCCATATACACACACACACGCACACACACATAGCTGAACACATGCACATAAAAACACACGGACACAGATTTGAACATGCACATGAATAAAAACACATGCATCGGGCAAGAACACAAACACACACGGACAAGAACACATCACGCACACGGACATGAATACAACAAGCACACACCGACAAGAATGCAAACACACATGGTCATGAGCACAAAAGTGCGCACACACACACACACACACACACACACACACTGACATGAGCGCAAACATACACATAGACATATAGGAGCTCTCAAGCTCAAACACAATTGATAATAAACACGCAATCTTGAACACACATCTGCGCACAATCAAGGACATATACACATGCACGCATGCCAAACACGCACACCACTCCCTCTACACATAAGCCACATATGCCTGTGCAGCACACACAAAGCATGCCACATACACAAGCACACCATACGTGTATGCCACACTACATTTGCACACTACGTGTCAATGTACAAGCACGCTACATACTTGCCACACACACGCACCACACATATGAACCTGATGTGCCAGTCTCTCCGATACACACCACACATACGCTCTTCCATACACCTGCAGATGCATTGTATGCACGTGATGGAGAGATTCACTACTGCCTCAGCAGCTACTTGCAATCACATGTGCAAAAGACCAGGAAGATTTTCTTTCATATTCTGGAGAAAGAAAAATCCCATTTTGAGGCAGAGACTTCCTGTTTGCCTCCATCAGAATGTGTCTTTGCAAAGGACTATACATCTGCAAGACAACTAGGAATCTCTTGCCATGTGTTTTCATATCTATTCAACTATGGAAAAGAATACATTAAACTTTTTAGATCTTAAGGACCATTTGTACCATAGTTAAGCATGTGGTAGGGATACAGCAGTAATTTTATGCAAGAGGATTAGTGAATGTGACCTATGATCCAGCCAATATCTAACCCTCAATCCACGTTGCTAAAAGCTGCACAGGTTATCCGGTCTTAATCATATTGCTATTTGAGGGAGCATGCAGTGCACAAATCTGCATGTTTCTAACCTTGCAACAGTGACTACACTTCAAAGCTACTTTATAGACTAAAGAGGTCCTTTAAGCTACTGAGTAAATTCCACGTCCTTAGTTTCACTCATGGAGTTGTCACTGTCATGGAATTATCCCACAATACATTGGGGTAGCAGGTGTTAGCCATCGTCAGGCAGGAAATACTTAGAAAAATTGAAATCAAAGGTGAAAAATTGAGAGCATCGTTACCATGTCAACCTGCATAGCATTCAGCTCTCAATATGTGCTCGTCAGTAATGGGATAATGTTGTCTGTCGGGTGTTTCTATATTTAAGGGAAAAGTTACAAAGTGGCTATTTTCAGTGTGGTTTTCTTATGGTGAGAACAAAGTGGGCTAGTGTGATGAAGCGTGCAAATGTTATCATTTGAATCCTAGTCAGTTGGCATGGGAGCACATGATGGAGAAGCGAAATCAGTTGTTAATTTTATCACTGAGATAGATACATTTTTGTTCAGCCAAGGCATTAAGGGATATCAGCCAAAGGCACCATTATGGAGTTGGGCCATTGGTCAGCCATGAATGGTGGAATAGGCTCAAGGGGTTGAATGGCCTACTCCTGTTCTTATGTTCCTGAGAAAAGGTATAAATCCAGACTTGGCTGACATTTTCCTTTATGACTGCCCTCAGATGGCATGTTTCTGATGAACATCCAAATTGCCAGTGCATGTATGCTGTTTGCATGAGTTAAGGGAGCGTAGCCCAGAATGCAATCAAGTGAGAGTAAGTGTGGATGGTGCCAAATAAATTGATGGTGTGTTTCTTAATCCCAATATTCAGTTGAGTATATAGCTTTGAGAATATATTTGGCTGTGACTAAAATGAAAGCTGCACTTGTTAAAATATTTTTGGACTGCAATCTGTTTCTTTGCCAATTTTATAGTTTTAAATGGGCGTAATAATTGAGCGAAAATATGAGTGTTCAGCATTTATCCAAAATGAAGCTTTAAAATGTCTACTAGAAGTCCAGGGAATTGTTGAATGTTTTCCCATTTGTTTTCCTAGCATTCCAACACCCCCTCGCTCCCCCCTCCCCACCTCTCCACAGCGCTTCCAAAACCATGGTCTCTGCCATTAGCACGTCAGAGTCTGGGTTACCATATGCTGTCCTAGCAACCTTCCCTGCCTCAACTCTCTGGACAATTTGCACTTGCAGGTATCCGTAAATCACACCTTTCTAAAGCCTTTCACAGACCAGCACCACTCAGGTGAAAATTAGGATATATTGCAGTCTGAAAACTAATTTTGGAACATGACAGTGTAGCAGTGAGATAAGCTTTCACCTCAGCATTACCCTATCTGCTAAATTCACAGGGTCATTTTTACTGCTTCAAAAGTAAACATCTAAAATTAGCATTATGGTCTTTGATATGTATAGTAGACCTCAAAATCCTGTTAAAATGATAGGTATTGGTAGATGGTAGATGAATTTGAATTCAATACAAATCTGGAATTAATGATGACCTTTGCTGATTGTCAGAAAAACACATCTGCTTTACTAATGTCCTTTAGGGAAGGAAACTCCTCTCCCTACCCGGTCTGGCCTACATGTGACTCCAGACTCTCAGCAATGTGATTAATTCTGAACTGCTCTCTGGGCAATTAGGGATGGACAATAAATGCTGGTCTAGCCAACAATATCCTCATCCCATGAATGAATAAATTTCAAAAAATTGCCTTGATCCTTTGCAATTCGCCTACTGGCACAACAGGCCCATAGCAGACACCACCTCCCTGGCCCTGCACTCATCCCTGGAACACCTGGATCTCAAGGGTACCTGCATCAGGCTCCTACTTATTTACTGAGCCTTCAAAACCAGAATTCCAAACAAACTCATCTCTAAAACTCCTGGAACTAGGTCTCAGCAACCCCCCAAACCCCCACCTCTGTAACTGGATCCTGGACTTCCTAACCTGTAGTAACAGCAATCACTAAGAATAGGTGACAACACTTCCTCCACCTTAATCCTCGAGACTGGTGCCCACAAGGCTGTGTACTCAGCTTCCTACTGTACTCATACACTCACGACTGTGTGGCTAAATTCCACTGCAACTCCATTTGCAAGTTTGCTGACAACACCAGAATTGTAGGTCAGATCTCAAACAACGACAAGACAGAATACAGGAAAGAGATTGGGTGCTTAGCAGCGCGGTGTAAAAATAACAATCTCTCCAGCAATGTCAGCAAAATGAAGGTGCTGGTCATTGACTCCGGGAAGTAGAGTGGCAGGTAGACCCCTGTCTGCATCAATGGTGCTGAGGTGGAGATGGTCAAAAGCGTCAAGTTCCTGGAAGTGATGATCAGCAACAATCTGTCTTGGTCCACTCAGGTCAGCACGGCAGTCAAGAAAGCACAAAACGTCTCTAATTCCTCAGGAGGCTAAGAGAATTTGGTACGTCCACGAGGGCGCTTACCAATTTCTATAGATACGCCATAGAAAGCATCCTATTCGGATGCATCACAGCCTAGTATGGCAACTGCTCTTCCCAAAACCTCAAGAAACTACAGAGTCATAAACACAGCCCAGTCCATCACACAAAAAAGACACACTGTGCAGCTCAAATAACAAACTTCCTAACATTCATGCTGCATAATTGGTTCCTTTTGAGAACCTTAAAACCACACAACAGAAGGATTGTAAATGGCTGTTATTAAAAATGATTGCTCAAATGGCATAATGCAGTTACAGCATTCTTGCCTCAGAATCACAAATTCCTAGGTTAAAGTCCCACTGCACACAAAATTCAGTGCTGATATTCCAGTGAAGTACTAACGGTGTGCTGCACTGTTAGATATGCTGTCTTTTGGATGACATCAGGTCCCATCTCCCTATTTTGATAATTGTAAATTATCCTATAGCATTATTTTGAAGCAGAGCAGTAGGACCCTTGCTTTATCCTTCAAATCAGCACCACAAAACAAGGCCATTGGTTATTATATTTGTAGGTTGTTGGAGTTTGCCGTGGACTAATTGCGTAGCATGTTTTCTATAGTGGCTACAGTTTGGAAGGTGCTTTGTTGCCTGTAAAGTATTTTGAGACTCCTGGTGCTCATGGAAAGTGCTCTATAAATGCAAGGGCTTTATTCTTTTTACAGTCATGAAATTACATTCTTGGAAGCCAAATGTTTTAAACTCCCACATTTTCCAACATTCTGTTGATATTGTCTTCATTTTGGATGTAAGTGAACATATCTATTACTTTTTATGGGAGAGAAAGATCATTGAGCCTGTTATTTTACAAATAAAGTTACAAATATGAGCAGCATTCACAAAAATGGCCAGAGCAATGACCACCTCATTTAGTGGAAGTGTTAAGGAGTGTATGTAAGGAAGCCACCATGATAATACAGTTAAGTAAATGGAATAATTGCATAATTTTATTCTTCTTAGCTAAGTTCTCGGGTGTTTAGCCTGTAAAAATAATCCAAGCTGCCTCCAGCAATCTGAGTAATGACCCACTTCTTCCATTAACTTTAATGTGATTGAGTAAACCAAACTACAGTGACTGAACATAACTGGGATCGCATCATACCTCATTAAGGCTGTGAAAGTGT
The DNA here is from genome assembly GCA_024137785.1 of Ginglymostoma cirratum. Classification (NCBI taxonomy): domain Eukaryota; kingdom Metazoa; phylum Chordata; class Chondrichthyes; order Orectolobiformes; family Ginglymostomatidae; genus Ginglymostoma; species Ginglymostoma cirratum. The sequence goes on along the minus strand of JAHRHZ010000067.1, from coordinate 246,603 downwards.
GTATGTTGCTCATGCATCTTAAGTTTTCAGATCCAATGTTACAGTGGTTAAATGTAAATCATCTTAATTATCTTTGCTGTCAATATTCTGAACCAGTTTTCTAATAGAACATTACAACACCTACTGTGGGGGAGAAACCTTGAATGTAAAGATGCTGAATAAATGTACGAGGTATGACGGTCTCAATGTTTATACATTGCAAGAGTTTTGGGACCTGCTTGTGAAACGAGAATAAACTGATTTGAAGTCCCAAGGTGATTCAAATTGGAAGTTTCTTTTGTAAATACTCCAGTTCAAGTAAATTCAGATAATTTGAATTGCTATGAGCTTTGCATAAATACAGGATGTGAAAAGACCAATGGACCTGTGCAGTGTTGATGGAACTTAGCAACATAGTCTCCTTCACATCTGTAGGCATGGAACCTGGGAGGGGCAAAGTGTCGGCAAAGTAAATGTTGAGTTGGAGGGGTAAATGGAGGGTAATGGGACATAAATGAAAAGACATTCCTCCAATTTCTAAAGGTAATCAAATATGTTCTGGAAGACCAGTAATTAGGAGACTAAAGTACTCTTTCCATTCTTGGGCCTCAGACGCTTATTCCATTGTACATTAAGCAACACTGACAGTTGTACATATTACTTTTGGTTTAACTGTTAAACAATCTGTATGAAAAGGGGTCAAAGATTATCCCCTAATCATAGGATTGATTTTTTGAGATGTTGCCCCATTCCAAAATGTATAGCAAAAGGGTTAGTTGGTTAAATATGAAAAGTTACATTGAAGCAACAAGGCAATAAATGATCCTGAAAGTGTAGTGCTGATTAACAATTAAAAAAAATTTGATGCAAAAAGCTGTTTCCACCGTTTGGTCAGTCAATATCTACTTCGGAGGGTACCAAATGAGAGCCCTGAAATTATTTTTCTTTTACTCAACGATTGTTAGAACGCAATGCTCCACCATTGTGGATGCAGAATCCATAATTGCTTGTAAAAGGGATTCATACAAACTATTTGAATAAAGGAGAAAATAAGGTGCAGGCACAGGGGAAGGACAGTGGACCTGGGGGTAGGGGCAGGGTGTTAATGAGTAACACTCAAAATTGATGAAACGTTAATAGGCTGAATGGCCTCTTCCCTGCTATATAAGTCTGACACTGTGAAAGAGTAAATTGGGAAGTAGAGGATGTTCCTTAAGTAGCTTGATAAGAAACTAAACATTGTTGTGAATCATGTGTTCATGTATCTTCACAATGCAGTGTACTTAATTAATTAAGTTAATATACAGTTTTAAAGACATGAACAAATTTGCTAGGATTTGGATTGTTCAAAAGCTTCTGAATTCGATATCTTTTGGACTAGACACTTTTGGATAAGGTGCTGATGAGCAGCTGAGCATCCAAACCTGACGTCCCTGTTAATTGTCTACAAGTACACATTCATACCTATGTCAAACTAATTTAGATATTAATCAATCTGGTCTGGATTTTACTGACATTTCATTCTTTCCTTTCATGTGGAAAATGAGAAAACAAGTTCTATTTTAACACTAATTATTTGTAAGCAATGTTTTTGCATTTATTAGTTGGATTCTTAATTTGTTAATGTGGAAAAATATTGCACATCGTTCCACTCTGAGGGGAAACTTTTTATGCAGTTGAAACTGTATAGTTGGAACTGTGAGTCAACTTTATTTGCAAAATATTGTTACTGAAGTATATGTACATTTGCATTAGTTTTGGAATACTGATGAGCTGTATTCATTGTGGAACCATTACATTAGAAACAGAATTACATGATTGGAGTTGTTTGAAGCTACAGTGACATTATACTACTGGTTTGACTCTGGTAGCTAGCTTGCTAGCTTATCTGGTAGCTTATCCAGTAAGAACCTTGCTGCACTGCTTTTATGAATTTCTAGCTATAGGTACTTTTGGAAGCTGTTGATGTCTTGTTCGAGTCATACCTGAAGTCCAGACCTAACCATGCAATGAAGACTCAGAATAAAACCTTTGTCACCCTACAAAGCAAAGAAATATTGTACATTAAGTTACAGTTGCTGAAACAAGTTATCCCGAGTTCCTGATCTTACACCCAGTTCTAAATATACTGTAGTTTCCTGAAGTCAGTATTCTGTTCCCCATTGGTGATGGTTGTTAGCAGCTTCTGTTTAGAGCAGCTGTATTCCAGTTCCTAATAGGTTCACAGCACAAAGTATTAACTATAATTTGGCACTAATTGAAAACAACAACAATTTGAATTTTATGATTGCTTTAATACAATAAAACAATCCAAAATGCTTTACAGATACATTGCAGAACAAAATTTGATATTGAGCCACATGAGCAGATATTTTAGGCCAGAAGTGCAAATGCTTGATGGAAATGCTAGGATTGAAGAAGTAGGAAAGAGGCATGCAGAGAGATTGAGGGAGGCAATTCCAGAGCTTGAGGTTGAAGGCAAAACACATGTTGGCACTATTAAAATTTGAAGTACTTAAGTGGCTAGAATTGGAGGAATGCAGAGGTCTCAAAACATGGATTTCAGAGGAGACAACTTAACCCTTGAGTCTGTTCTGTCGCATTCATCTGTGTCTATCCATGACTTCTCTCTATATACTTTGGTAGGGATGGAAGACATCATCAAGAAAGGGAGACCATAGAGAAATTTGAAATCAAGGATGAGAATTTTAAAATCAAGTTCTGGTTAAGCAAGGACAATGGCGGACAAGCTCAGGAGAAATGTGTGAAAGGAACTTCGTGCAAGTGGGAATTCATGCAGTAGAATTTTGAACTATCTTAGGTTTGTGGAGAGTAGAACATGGGGGACTGGTCAGGAGAGCATTGAAGTAGTCAAATCTATAGACATCAGATGCATGGATGAAACAACAGGCTGAGATGAGATGAAGCAAATGTAGATTCGAGTGATGTTACAAAGTTGGAGCTGAATCTTTGGCTGATTTTTTTTGGCTAAATTGAAGTTGCATTGAGTTTTTTGAGGACATTTCGTTGTGAGGCGAGGCGAACTTGCCCTGTTAATTACCTAACTTGTCCCTTTGACATCTCTCACAACCAATTTCTGCCTCATCGTACCACGAGTTACTCCCGCAACAACTCACTACCCAGCAGAATTCACTAGTGACCCCTTGTGCTCACAGCCCCTTTAAAACCTCATTGTGCACATGAGGAAGCAGCGTCAGTCTGGAGCTGCCCTGCGCGATACCTGACATTTGCCCTGGATGTGGCAGACAGCGGGATATCGACAACCTGCATTGCATGCCAGGTCCTGCCAGATGATGTGCTCCCAATGTGGGATGCCCTCTTCCCCCAGGACCAGCAATACTGGCCACAACACCAGAATATGAAAGCCTGACCTGAAGTTGACTCTCAGCTGTCTGGAGGAATATCCGATATTGTAGAAAGAAAGTCAATGATATTCTCATCTCTGTTAGGCTGAGTTCCACCATCTACTCTCCAATACCTCTCTCTCATTCTATCTTTGCCACTGCACTAACCTTCCACTGAAGCTCAATCTGTCCCACTCTCATTATTGCCTGCACCATCTTCTCCATGTGCTCTCAGCCACTCAAACCCTCGATACCACTAACCCTGTGTTGCTCTCTGTGCTGCTTACCAACTGACTCCACAACTGTGCCAGGAATAACTGTGCCACCCACTTTCATCACCCATAATTCCTGTTTCTCTCTCTCAATCCATGAGAAAAACCGTTCACAATAGAGAAGAAAAAAATCAAGCCAGGCAGCCAGTTTCCTGATATCTGTCTCCATCCCCACTGTATGGACAGATCCAGACTCTGAACACCCTGCACAGGACCTGGACTGGTATTGGACACAGCCCTTGACTTACTGTGCTGGGAGCCTCTGAGCAGAGGCTATCTCCCTTGACTTGGCTGAGGCCTGTTTACAAGTATGGCAAGCTTCTTGGCTTTCTGTCTACAACAAGATAACGGTGTTGTGAGCCTGATATCTCTGGCTGAGGGGGCAATGGCAAGACAATGCAAGGCAGGGATCCTGGAGTTTCCAGGCAGGCTCAGACTAAGTGAGGGCTGTGACAGCAAGCAAAGAGCCTGGAGATGCAGCCTGGTCCAGTCTATGAACTGGGCACCTGTCCCTGAGTACACAGTATCCTTGCAGCAACGTTACAATGATAGTTGCCAGTGCAGCACTGAAGTATAGAAATATCCTGTTAAGTGGGTCAGAGATGTGTCATGAGTGTGGTTAAAAGCTGGCACATGTCAGATGTTTATGCTGTGAACAGAGGGTATGTGTGTGTGGCTTCTGCCCTTAGTGCCCAGTTGGCAACATGGACCTCGCTCAGTGCAAGTGGTGAGCTACATCTGCCAGGTATTTACTTTGGTTTCCTTGTGGTGTTTTCCCAGCATTGACTTTGTTTGGTAAGATGGGGGGCTGAATATTAATGAGGTGTGTTGGGCTTTTAACAAGACGGTTAACAAACAGTAATCCCTGACAATTCTCATCTTAGCACTGCCTGCAAAAGTCGCTGTTCATGAAAAGCATAAAAGGTGGAGTGGGATAATCTCAATGTTGCGATGGATCGAACTGCACTTGTCGCTTAACTGCGCCACACATCTCACCATGGCCCGTGTTGCTCAGGTCTCTATAAGATTCTGCCCATGGTTTTAATGGATGTGAATCGGGAGCTCATTTTAGAGTAAATATAACAAACACCAAGATTGTGCAGAATCTTGTTCATGCTAAAGCTTTAATGACACTCAATCTGTACGATAGCTGACTTGAAATTCGGAAACATCTAAATTAGTACGGTGGAGAGTGAGACTCTAAAGTTACTGCGCTTTGTTTACAGTCGGACTGTATACTGTGTCTGGCTCATTGCATACTTGATCTATGTGGGTTTAGAGTTAACATTAAAGGGTAGAATTGCCCATTGATGAAGTCAAGATATGGATAATTAAAGTTCCTGAGTCGGTTGCTTGTACTCAATCATTACCTGTTCCTGCCATCACACAGTCCTTGCAGTCATGTCAGTGAAATTATATTACAAATGCTGTAATAAAACCACATTTAGACTTTTGGCAATAATCTAGATGTGGGCACAATACACAACCAAAAGGTTATACCTGTGGAACATAAGTGATTCTATTTTAATTGCATCTAATTAAACAAAAATTGAACTATATTATGATAAATAGAGAGATTTTTGGTAAGGCAGGTCGCCAAAATATATCTTCTTGAGAATAAAATGTTTTTTTTTAAACCAACCATCTGTTCCTATTTTTTCAGTTGAATATATAAATTTGCAGCTTGCAGTAGAGGTTCCTCTGGCCACAGCCTGTCTCATGCACTGTATGCCTTGCTACTTTCGTCACTACCATATTCAAATGGAGCAATAGACATCGTTGAAGAAAATAAGTTCACAATGTTAACATTAGGACAGGCATTTACTTCACCAGAATATATCCTATTCTGCATATTGTTAAAACAAGCTCCATTCTACACATAGCTATGTAGAGAAAATCTAAATAAATGTTCTTTTTCTCTAAAGCATTATTCTGAGAAACCATCTATTTGTCAGAGTCGTGCTTTGTTGATTCTGGCAAGAATAGATGTAGCTTAGAAAAGCAAAGAGGAAGAAGAGCTGGAACACAAATATTAGAAGCAATAGTAGACATGCCACATGGTGACCTGCTATTCTGGAAGTTATATGTGTCATGATCATTTTCCTCTCTTATGATATTTCCTTAAAGTCTATTGCCATAGCAATAGAGGAGAATGGCATAAGCCAGTGTCAGGCCTCCCAGTGAGGGCCAGTTTTTACTTTGTATAAGTGAATGGGGTTTGAATGAATTAAAATTTCTTCCTCAGCTTCACATCTCTTGTCTTTCATCTCAATTAGACATTTTGAACAGGCTCATCAGAGTGAACCCATTATGCAAGACTTCTCTTTAAACTTAATTGCTAGCCCTTTGAGAATTGTTCCATTTATAATAATTTCCTTCACTTACCATCAGGTTAAAATATTTTATTTTGTCATACTTTAAAAGCCTTTTCTGTACATGGACTAGTAAAATAAATGCGGCACTGCAAATTTGACGTTAAGCAACTGGGTAAATAACATGTTACAGTCTTTCAAATTTAATAAGTTTGAGATACAGTGCAAAACAGTTAGATAAGTTTAAAACAATTTTGCTAAAGCACTGGTTTGTGCAAATTCAGTCAGATAGCTGAAGGAATAATCGAAGGGCTGCATTAATAAGATGTGTAATATACACAATCGTATAGCAAGTCTGTGAGAAGTCTAAACATGATTCTTTCGGTCTGTTTATCAGTAAGGTCAATAGAATCCTGTGCACTTCTGGTGCTGAGCTATCAGCATGTACACTTTTGTAGAACTTCAACTGTAATCACTGCAGCCCGGTAAAATATCCAGACGTACAGGGTTGCCATGGAGACCTGCGTGGTTTCAGGTGACCTCAAGAGAGGAAAATGTGCCATACTCAGTAGTTGTTTTTCAGCACATTTCTAAACGATTATCAAGATCTGAAAAGTGTCTCACTACAGAAGTTTTTTTTCTCATTGTTTATAATAGGTTGCAATGTTTCATGGAACACTGGAAAAAAGAAAGCATGATTGCTTCTGCATTTTTATGTAATAATAATCATAATAATAGACCTCCCCATGGTGTTGTTCATGGGTCGTACAAGAATTGTAGCTTCTGATGAGTACTACGACTACAACAGTATGACAGGGTTTCTCCATAACTGCAGTGTAGCTTCACACAGGACTGATGTTGAGTTTAAAAAAAAATTCAACGCCAAAAAAAATTGTTGCAATCCTTATGGCTGGCCACGATGTTGCATGATGCCGTCAGCACTATTTTCCTCATCATTTGATTGGTTTGTTGCCACTATCCTCTTGGTGTGGTGTTGTAAAGGTAAACTGGTCTTAAGGAGTTGACGCTTTAGACTTAACATGATGTAGTTTATTGCTTTTTATCAACTAAGTACAAGTTATACTGACATGATTGACACTGTTACAAAGGCTGTGAAGAGGACCCAGATGTTCGGTCTCACTTCTAAGCTTTTCTGCCTCCACGTTCAAATGACACCATCTCGGTGAGTGGTGCTGAAGGCACTTCTTTGTATTACTTTCTCGTAGAATACCTTTAAAATTAAGCGGGATGACTCCTGCACTACGTAGTTGCAGCGTTGTCAGCTGTAGATAGTGTTTTCTACCGTGATTCACAATCTGATAGCAAGGTACCATTTGCCCAGTATTAAGCTCGAGATAAGTGATGTATTCATTGACACAAATATCCAAAAAGCTAGGTCTAAATCTCTATTTTCCCTGGGAATACTTTACATGTTTCTTCTATTTTAAGCTGTATTTACACAATAAATAAATATTATTTCTTCAACAACTTTATTGAACGAATCCCACTGCCTGCATCTTTAATATCAATAGCTGCATTTTTTGGCTGATTGCTGCTACCTGCAATTTTAATAACTTTTTTCCACATTTACCATTGTTTTAATAACATATCTCCCACCTCTTCTGAAGCCTCACTGTCATGACCAGTCCCCAGGTGAGGTTCCCCAATTTTTATGATTCCAGATAGGACACCTTAAATGGTCAAGCTGCCAGGTATGGAGGGATAAACTGGTTTTGATGCTTTATTCAGCTGCCCCCTTAATTGGTCACAACAAGCTGAATTTAAAAAGTTATCCTTTTACTTGTGAACATCTTTCTCGCTGACCAAATGGATTTGTGTTTACAAGGAGCCAATATAACTCATCGTTCTTGAGTTCACAAAAGAATAAGTGTATTGGTAACCAAACATTAGAAGAAATAATAATGTAACGTTTACATTCAGATTAGAAATTGACGAATTGGGAAAAAAGGTTTAAAAAAAGATGTGCCAATGTGTCCCTGACCTTGATGATAAGTAGATAATGGGACGTTATGGACGTTATGTTGGGTGATACCCACTAGCATGGATGTTAGGACATGAGTGTTTAGTTTTAAGATGCTAGACTTGACAGGTCAGCTGAAAGGCCTTTGTCATGCTTCCTTTCAATTACAGTTTCATTTGTCACACTCAGAGTGAAAGAAGATTTATTTTCCTTGCTAGGCTGTTTCTCATCATGAGCTCATGGCCTTTACTGAAGTTGTGGCTCTGGGGATGTGTATCAATGGGAGCTTTCCAAACTGTTCAATCTCCAGCATCTTGAACATCTATTCATGCGTTTGTGGTCTGACTGATTTTGTGAGCTGAACAATGGTCACTCTCACTGGTTCAAAAATCCTAAACAATACAGTCAACTCTGGTTTTTCATCAATTGGACAAAATGCAATAAATGGTTTAATCTTACTGTTTTCCTTTGGCTGCTGATATCTCATGGCTGTTTGCAAACTTTCTGCCGGGGAGGGGGTCTCATGTCATCAGGGTTGTCAAGGTTCAGCCTTGGATCATGTATTTTTACAGGATGAAGTAGAATAAAACTACGAAGTGAATAAACACATAAATAAATTCAAGCCTTGAGCCCAGGGGAGAGGGTCAGGTCATTTTGCATCTAAGTTTTTGCCAAAGTTTCCAAACTCAAGCATTTTGAGTATGCTTAGTTCTTGCATCCAACATCGTGGAATTATTTTCATTTTTAAATCAAAGCTGAGCAATGGAACAAAAGTGTACTCCAATGACCTCAAAACTGCCCAATGAATCAGTGATCATTGATGCAGACATCTCCTCTCCCAATAACAATTTAAATCTGTCACCTTGTCAGAGGGATGTGTTGGTATCTGGCACAGTGATGTCAGCCAATCACATTGAAGCATTCATACACACAACAAACCAAGAAGATAAAAACACTCAAGCACTTGAGACATTCAAGACTTTAAGATAAAGCGATAATTACGATCGGATTCAAATAGATGCCAAGCGTAAGAAACTTTAAATTTTTTTTTAAAGGTGTAGTCTTTTTCATTAAAGTCGAGACATTCCACAAGTACAAAATTAAATTTTCATGTCAAGCAAGGATAAGGGTTTATAAAAGTCCTACCTTGTTAAAAACCCAGTTACACCTCATTCAACATTTTCTTATAGTGAGAAGTATAAGAGTGGACGCTTTCATCTTTTTATAGATATCCCATTACTGCCTGTGAGGTGGCTTGGAGAGGGAGGGGGAAATTGGCTTAAAAGCACAGAGTAGTTGAACGTAAAGCAAGATCTTATAATTTTGAAATTGTAAATACATATGCCGTATCAGTGCTGAACTCTTCATGACGTGTCTGTAACAAATTAAGTCGGAATTGAAGGTAGAGGACAAAAATATATAAACGGTGATGTCATAAAGGATTCTGCCTGTTTTGTGATACATGGATTTCTAGGATCAATTTCGATGTGAATGATATTGTTAAACCCCCACCTGACAACTGTTAATGAGGTTTCTACCTGTTCTGTAAGCAAAAATAAAATAGTGCCTCTTGCGAACTGAACAACTTTGGTTTAACCAGTCCGTTTCAGATTGTTTTGAATGCCTTCCATGTGGTGTTTTTACCAGCTGGGGGAAAAGTTCAAAATTTCTCATATGCTTTTATAGTTTTCACTGCGAAGCTGGTTGCTACATTCTTCAATAGCAATTAATGTATGTTCCCTACGGAGGTACCAGGCTAAAACACCTCTCTTAGTGGAATCATTGCAAATGGCCACCTAGTTTGTAGCGCTGCTTCATGCTGATAACAAACTGGCCTTGTAAGTCAATGGGAGCCCATTGATGATGTCCTGTTGCTGCTGTGTGATACAAGACCATAAACCAGTTTTGCTAGGAATACATTATCCCAAAGGAAATTGTTTATGCTCATGCCTTAATTAGTTCTTCCTCACTGCATTGTGACATTCCCAACCCCTGAAACAGCAAGAAAAATATAACTGTCAGAAAAAAGGACTTTAAAAGATGCATCATAACCCAAATTCTGGAGGGAATAGATCAGAATATCCCTGTACCAATGACTCCCTCAGAACAATTCTTGGAGCCATGCTGATTGTTTGAAATGTTGCTGTATTAACAAGACCCAGGTCTGCAAGCTCACAGTATGTGATTTTATTAATGAATATCCATTATAGGAGACTCAGGATGTTGCTGAACACATCCTTATACCTGAAGCTTACTTCAGAACCACAATGAAAATGTAGCTGACTTTTCAGCTCTTTCACCAATTAATCTAGCGTTGGTCTTTTGAGGTTCTGTCAGAATGAGAGGTGGGGCCATTTGTTTGAGTTGGATTTGAATCAAAGGTTTCAGAGATGTAAAAACAAAGCTTCAGTGTGCAGGGTTGTAATGTTTTACATCCAATCCCATTGTATGCATATTTTAGAATCCATTCTGTACAAGTCATTGAAGAAAGGTGGATAAGTGTCAAAGGATTTGTAGAAAAGAAAAAGAAACTTAGCAATAAGATATAGAGTTTATTTTTGAAACAATAATCTCAATGCATTCAACACTTTTTGATCCCATCTGACAGGGAAATGTTAGTTACATTAAGAGGATATTTAATTCAATCCCAAAAAGAGCCTGTAATAAATGAAATGCTTGCCTCAAAAGGTAGAATTAGAATCTATTGTTATTAATTCATTAGTGTTTTGATACTTGAATATAATTTAAAATATTTTACTGGTGGTCAGTCATTTAATTTCTCATGGCTAAGTCTTATTAATAGCTCAACATGAACAGACTCCAGTGCAACTAACACAAATGTTATTTCTCTCTGCCTCTGGGTGGAACCAATCTAACTTCTTGCACAATTCCAAGTTGTTGTGAGCTGAGAACAGACAGTTGTTCCAAAATAGCACACTGAGAATTCCTAGGTGAAAAACATTAAAATTCAGGATATGGTGTCCTGAAGCAAAATTATAGGACAAATGACATTCTTAATGTACTTGCTCAAGCGCTATGCTGCAAGACAACAGTATATTATGGGCTGCATTTTCCGAGAAGTGGTTTGCCAGTCTGTTCCTCCTTTTTTACTCCTTGATGGGCTCCAGTTTCTGATCTTCACATCCAGACCCAGCTTTTTTAGCCTTGTAGAATGGGTTTTCCTCGATGAGCGATGGCTTTTCAGTGACATATACATATATAGTTAGAATTGTTTCTTTAAACGATTCCCACTATTCATTTACAGTTACACTTTTTTTAGTCTATTGACCCAATTTAGACTTTGTCAGTTCTCCTCCCATATCTGTGAAATTAATTTTGTTTTTATTTAACATACTTCTTTGTATCTGGAGTGCTCTACTTTAAAAATTAACATGGAATTCAAAGGTATCATGTTCACTATTTCCCAAAGGCTCTTTTACTGTGACATTTCTGCTTCTACTCAACACTAGATCCAAGATAACTTTATCCATAATCATTTTCACAATGTATTATTCCAAGAAAGCTGTCACAAAAACATTCTGTAAACTCATCCTCTAGAACACACTTGTCAATTTGACTGTCCAAATCTATATCAAGGTTAAAGTCCACCTCAATTAATATATTGTTTTTGTTACAAGCTCCTACAATTTTTTGTTTAACACTCTATCCAATGTTGTAATTATTGTTAGGGGGTCTGAAAACTATTGCCACCAGTGCTTTGTGACTTTCACCATTCCTAATTTCCACCCATACTGATTCTACTTCACGATCTTATGAGACCAGATTCCTCCTCACTAACACCTTTGTCATCCTTAACCATCAGGGCTAATCCTTCGCTTTTCCGTCCTGCCAGTCTTTCTGAAGTAATTTGTACCCTGGATTTTATCTGTCTCAATTACCTTATAATCATATCTCTGTAATGGCAATTAAATCTAAATCATTTAGCTCTATTTTGCCATTAGTTCATCTATCTTTTTGTAGCTGCTTAAAACATTCAAATGAAGAGAATTTAATTTATTTTTAATGTCTCTATACTGTAATTACCTTATTTGCTGATGTACCATTTCTGTTAATATTTGTTGTCCTTTCCTGTCCTACTTTGTTTCTCGTTAACCACATCACTATGTGGCTATAATGTTTTGTCCTTTCTCTTTGAATATATATATTTCCCTTCTGCTGAACCCTATCCCTATTGGTTTAAAGACTTAACCACATGCCTAATTGTATAATTGGCTGGGATACTGGTCCCAGAATAACTCGTTCTTCCCTGAGTACTGGTGCCAAAGCATCATGAATCAAAACCCTTCCTTAACACATCACTCTTAGAATCTTGCATTGAACTCTCTGATCTGTTTGACCTTATGCAATTGGCATTTAGCTCAGATAACAATTCAGAGGTTATTACTTTTAATGTTCTGCATTTTAATTTAATTTCTCCTGGAGAAACACAATTCTTAGTTCTAGGTACGTTGCTGGTTCTCACATTGACCGTGACAACTGGATGTTCCCATTCCGTTCTAAGTTCCTCTCCAGCAGCCATGAGGAGATATCCTTAACCCTGGTACCCAGTGGCATAACAACGTTTGGCATAACAAGATGTAGAGCTGGATGAACACAGCAGGCCAAGCAGCATCAGAGGAGCAGGAAGGCTGACGTTTCGGGCCTATACCCTTCTTCAGAAATGGGGGAGGGGAAGGGAGTTCTGAAATAAATAGGGAGAGAGGGGGAGCGGATAGAAGATGGATAGAGAAGAAGATAGGTGGAGAGGAGACAGACAGGTCAAAGAGGCGGGGATGGAGCCAGTAAAGGTGAGTATAGGTAGGGAGGTAGGGAGGAGATAGGTCAGTCCAGGGAGGACGGACAGGTCAAGGGGGCGGGATGAGGTTAGTAGATAGGAGATGGGGGTGGGGCTTGAGGTGGGAGGAGGGGATAGGTGGAAAGAAGGACAGGTTAGGGAGGCGGGGATGAGCTGGGCTGGTTTTGGCATTCCTGGTCACAGCAACAGAGGACAGTACTTATTCCCTTCACTGTACTGTCCTCTAATACCACCAAATTTCTTCTCATTGCCAAAACCTGAATGACTTCCTTCATTCTGGTGCCATGGTTGGGTCATCCTCCTTACACTCCTTTTTCTCCATTCACTCAGGAAACAAGTACCTTGTACCTATTGGGGAAGATCAGGCCTGAGGCTCTCCATTTCTGACTGACTCGCAGTAACACACTCCTGTTTCTCCTTAAAGTTTAAGTTTTAAAGTTTTGTGTAATCTAAGGGGTGTGGCTGCTTCCTGGAGCTAAACTCAGGTAGCTTGCCCTCTCTGATGCCACCATGATGTTTGCATCTCAGACTGCTGCGCATTAAACTGCAGCCACTTAAAGCAAAGTCTGGGATGGCAGTATATTTCACAGATTCCCATATACTGCAGTCACAGCAAACCACCAGCCTGGCATTTCTCACCAAATTTGTTTACCTGATGAAGAAGTTAGTTTTATGCTTTATCCAGCTAAAGTAATATAGTAGGAATTTACATTTAACTGCTCAGAGATAAAGAAACAAATTAAAACTCAACAATAATGTTCACTGTTCAAGTACCTCTTTGCCTGTGCACTGAATTCCCACGTAGACCAAATTCACATACACACTCTGTCTACATCTCATTCAGGTATAGTCTCTTGACCATGCTCCTCTTAATGAAGATAAGCTACTCTCCTTTGGTACAGCACTACCTCCAGTATTTTGATACAAGTTTAAATGTCCCCAAGCTTGTGTAAATTATTCTATTTCCAGAATGTTTCATATTGGAAAATATTTTCAACAGTATCTGCAATTATTTGTTTTCCCATGGCTAGTATGTGTTTGTTCAGTGTTTGCAGCCCCTTGCTAACTCCTGTGTTTACCCTGCTCCCTTGACTTACTATATGCATCTCCTCCCTTCCTCAACATTCTGTCAGTGTTCACACCACTCACCCCACCACCTTCCCAGCCCCTCCCACAACAAGATCAAGCAGAAATCCCCAATTCCTAACAATGCCAACACTATCGGGACAGGAGCCAACAAGTCCAGAAGGTGGGTTTAGAGAGTGAGGTTTGGTGCAGCTAACTGAAGGTTGGAAGGGTACTGAGCATTGACAGTGGTATAGGAGTGATGGGAGAGGCAGTAGTCTGTTGGGTGTTGGGGTATTAGGAAGGCTTGGACGCTGTGTGTGGTACAGGAATGGTTAAGCACCGGTTGTATGGAGAGTAGGAGCTCATCGTTATTGGTGCCAGAGTACTTTGATACTCCAACGAGTTTATTACACTCCTGAGTAGACTTAACACCTGCAAAGAAAAGCATTGAAGTAAATCTGTGTAATAGCGTAAATGTCCTTGGTACAAGCTATTTGAACCCACTGTCCTCAGGATGTCGGTGCAGTCTGGGGAGAGTGAAACCAGTAATCCTAAGTTTAAACTTCCTGTGTAAGTACTGTGGATAAGCTTCTGTGGGGCCCTGAGATGCATCAGTGAAGTTAGTTGACTGGAGGCCCCTTCCCATGTTGACAATTTGGGTCCTAATACAATATAACCCCACGACATGAAGTGAATGCCCTGCCGGCTCTCTTACTTCCAGACCCTGATACTATTGAAGCTGTGCTTGCCCCGTGCATGATGTTTGTGATGCAATGTTGACATCAGGAATGAGAGAGAGCATTCATTCCATGCAGCAGAAATTACACTTTTCATTTTGATGAGTATAAAACCTGACTGCAAAAGAGAACCACATAACTAAACACCAAGGCTGTGTAAAATAATCAAATGCCTGTGCCTTTTATAAATTAATTTGAAACCTTCATCAATCCTGAGCAACAGTTTCAGCTTCTGCATATTTTAAACCAATATACTATAGCCTTGGAGAAGTATTAAAGCAACCGTATTAAATTGCCAGGGTTGACTGCCTGTATTACTGACTGCGATGTCAATTAACTTGCTTCAGTATCTCCCATTACAATTTGCTAAGGAATGAATCACTAGATGGAAGCAATTGGCTTTATTGACAGGATTCGAATCCTCTGCATTTCAAGGTTTCAGTATACAGCCTGAGGCAATTGTGAAAATTAGCTCAGAACATGCATCTACCTAAACCCCCTCAGTTAGTAAGCACCCCGTGAGGTGAATAGAATCAAAGCAGTTCTATCACTTAAGGGCTCACAATGGGCACGGTTTTCATTCCTGATGTCAGGATGAAGCATGGGTCTGGAACCCCCAAATACAGATGGTGGGATACCAAGAATGATTGTATGTGAGGAGGCTGCTTGCAGGAACGCAGCCCCGTTGTGAAAAAACGGGGTGTATGTAGGGTCTGAAGCGTCTGAGTTTGGAGGGCCAACAGATTGCTGATCAACTTTGGAAGATGGCAGCCATTCAGTCGGACATGGGACAACAAGAGGGTGCCTTCTTGACACGTTTCAATATTGAAAATATACGAGACCACCTACAGTTGCTGTCTGCTGGGATTTGGCTTCAATAGGCAACCCACCTGCCATCCGGGCAATTGTAGGCTTTGTCAGGAGTGCTTAAGCAGGCCGTATTGACCTAATCAACTACCTGCCACTGTCACATAAGTTACCGCTCTGCCTACCCGTCCACCACCTCTGACCCTTTTGCAGGGTAGCATCTTCCAAAATACACCAGACAGCATTGTGCCATCCCTTGCTGGTGGTTTTGCAGGCAACAGAGGGTTTGCCCATAAATTCCTGAAATGGTTTTGCCATGTGCTAGCCCTGGCCATTCTGCACATTTATAATGGAGTGAGTGAGCTGCTAATTTGTACCATAGCGTGAGTCACCAACTTCAGGAAAGGCAAAGTAAGAGAAAGTGTCAGAGAAAATGTATAAAGCTCCTTTCTTTTGAAAGGCAGTGAATAATAAATGTATAAATCAATATTACAGGGTATGTTATATGTGACTGCATCAATCTACTTCAACACATGTGTAACAACAAGATTATGCACTTTTATTTTGGATACTACCTGCCCATTTGTGTGCAATACTGGCAAAAAAGCACCAATGCAGTAAAGTACCTGGTAGATTTTCCACAGTTTAGTATAAAATGATACAGATCAAAACTTCCAGGAGAGTGGATAATCGCAATTATTTACAAAGGGAAAAAGTGGAGCTTTTTAAATGCTAATGCATTTTCAGACAGTTGGGAAAGTTCGGTGTATGCTAGTTAAAATTGTCATTAAAATAATTGATATACTGGCCTGGTAAAATGAATAATGATCACTTTCACATGTTTAGAGAGGAGAATAGATCATAAATCTGCTGCTGTGTTTTAATGTATTTGAGCTAATATGCATTTAACACATGCTTAATTTTATTTTTAAATTTAACAATCAGGTAAGTTACATAAATCATATCAGAAATTGATGTGTGAGTGACATTGAAGTTTATTGTACAGCTATTCAGGGATATTACATATTTATGTAATTTATTCAAAAAATGTACATATTGTAATTTCCACTTGTAACTGTAGCCATTATGTTAATAGTCGCCTCGTGTGTAATAGCCTGTCTATCTAGGAGTTGGAGAGAATGGGTGAAAAATGGCAACAGCTGATCTAGTATGAGCATAACCTTTAAATTGTGGACTATACTGCAGGTTCAAATGGTCTAAAGCTTGAGGAGGCCTGTTTTAAATGGATTTTCAATCACATTCGCCTTGAAATCTTCTGAACCATTATTGAACTTATTATTTGTTTTCAGTGCTCTTTGCATTTCACCTTCCCACTCACCCTCACTGAGAAAAATGCAGTGTTTATTGTGAAGACAGCAAAGGCAAATTATGGACCATGGCATGTTCTATTGTAGCCATGAAACTTGGGTGGAATTTTACAGAGCCTTGAATGATGTGGGCCATGGTGAGAAATCCAATTATACTCTGAAATAGCAAGGGCTGCCTCAACATCAGCAGTGACCAGCTGCATTTTTGAACTAAGTTCCAAACATTAAGGCGAGATTCTCGTTAGGCAGCGACAAGGTGCCGATTAAGAGAGATTATTGCGTGATACTGTTATACTAATTGCACATCTAACCTCATTTATAAGCATTTTAAAAATTCATTCGCAGGATGCAGGCATCACTAGTTAGGCCAGCACTTATTGCCCATTCTTAATTGCCCAGAAGGCAGATAAGAGCCAAAAGGGGAGGCAATGGCCTCATGATATTATCGCTAGACTCATAATCTGGAGACCCAGGAAATGTTCCGGGGACCTCGGTTCGAATCCTGCCACAACAGATGGTGGAATTTGAATTCAACAAAAAAAACGATCTGGAGTTAAGAGACTATGAATCCATTGTCAGGGACAAAAGAAAGACATCTGGTTCACTAATGTCCTTTAGGGAAAGAAACTGCTATCTTTAACAGTCTGGCCTACATGTGACTCCAGACCCACAACAATGTGGTTGACTCTTAATTGCTCTCTGGGCAAATAGGGATGGGCAATGAATGCTAGCCTGGCCAGTGATGCCCAAATCCTGTGTATAAATGGAAAAAAACAACACATTGCAGTCAGTCTGGAGTCCCATGTAGGCCAGAACAGATAATGATG
This sequence comes from Ginglymostoma cirratum, assembly GCA_024137785.1. NCBI lineage: Eukaryota > Metazoa > Chordata > Chondrichthyes > Orectolobiformes > Ginglymostomatidae > Ginglymostoma > Ginglymostoma cirratum. Next base: position 229,111 of record JAHRHZ010000067.1, on the reverse strand, counting down.
ACAGACTTCATTCCCTAAGGGAAATAAGCGAAGTTTTTCTGACAATTGATAATGGCTTCATTGTCATCATTTGACCCTTAATTTCAGATTCTTTATTGAATTCAAATTCCATCATCAACACTGATGGAATTTGGACCCAGGTCCCCAGAATATTAGCTGAGTTTTGGAGTTAATAGTCTAATGATAATCCCACTAGGCCATTGCCTTCCCATTTCCTCATAGGATAGCTTGCTATCCGAAAGCCCCTCACAAGGAAACTAGATGCCAAGGATTCTTGTCATATAAGTCCGAGCAGGTTTCTAGTGACCATCACTACTTGTCCCTCCAGGCTGCCATCTTGGATACCTGGCACCAACATCTTAGATACTTGGCAACAACACCTTAGTATACTCCAGCCGCTCTCCTGCCTGTCCATGACCTTAACATCTAACAACTGCTAACCTTTCAAAACCCTTATGGCTCTTCTCCAATCTATTTTCAGGAAATGTGAAGCTTCACTTTGGGTGCCCAAGCTAGTAGCATTGCAATGCTGTTGCAAGAACACTTTGCATACAGCTACAGGCACGCAGCTCACTGACTGGGCCAGGCTGCATCTCAGGGGTACTAGCTTACTCTTTTAGTGCTCAATCATTTTGAGCCTACCTGTACGCTTGCAGTATCCCTGCTTTGCTTGCCATGCCCTGCCTTGCTGTGCCACGCTTTACCCTCCAGCCAAGGGTACCAGGATCATACTACATCTGTTGTGACCTGCCTTTTTGTGCAGACATAAAGCCAGGAGAGTTGTCACGGTTGACTGCAGGCCTCAGTCAGCAGGTCCTGGCACAGTAAGTCAGTAGCCAGTGTTATGGGGTTGGATAAGACAGTCTTAGTGATGGTATAGGTATATGGTCAGAAACTCATCTCAGTGTTGATTATGATAAAAAAGTTGCAAATGGTTAGGTTCAACCTCAGACAGTTTCTGGAGAAGAGAGCTGAAATTAATGGGTTGGAAGTAGAATTTGCAGACGGATGAAGGCAATGGTTTTGGCTTTCTCAATAATTAATTGGAGAAAATTTCTGCTGGTTCCAAATTATATGTTGACAATTATTTTGATAAATTTAGATATGGTAGAGAGAACTTCATGGGGTAGACTCACTACAGTATTTCAGTATAGCTAGCCTTGTCTGGCTGAACTTTCTCATAAGTCTGTTTCAAAATAGGCAAACAAGTTGATTAACCTCTTGGTAGATCTGTTTCATAATGCCCGTAGCAATTGTTTTGATTTGTGCAAATTCACCAGGCAGACTCCCTTTGGCTACTTACACTCCTTCAAACCATCTTTCATTTTGATGTGATCCTTAATCACCAACAATATGCATGCATGATTGATTTGCTCAATGCCCTTCATAATGGCATAGGCATTGCATATATAACAGACGTGTTACATTGTTTACTTATTTTGCAACATATGAATGCTTAAAGTGGTGGCATTACTTTCTTCCATATGCGTTGAAGACCAGCCTTTTTTTAATCCATTCATGGGATGTAGACATCACCAATGGGGCGAGTATTTATTGACCCTTCCTAATTATTGCTGAAAAGGTCATGTTGAACTACCTTGAACTCTTGCATTCCATGTGGTGTAGACACAAGACTGAGGGAAAATAAACAAATCAGAAGTGGCAAGCAAATAATTCCAAGTAAAAGGAAGTACAATGCATTGCAGGATTTCTATTCTTCATATAAGCAATGTCAGTGTGTACAAAAAGCCATGCATTTCAAAAACATGCATGTTATGAATCACAGTCTGCCATAAATATTGAGATATTGAGAATGGCAGTCACTTCATTAGGAAGGCAGTGTGTTACTTTTGTTTGGGATTACTCTTAATTCCATAACAGTTTCCGTAACAACATAACAATTGTTTGGCAGCACAGAATTTAAGTATTGTTTAAAAAAAACAACACAAAATCAAAGCTTCTCACCTTGCACTGATCAGGATTAGCCCACAAGAATCCATAGTTACAAAGGGACCACATGGTTGCCTTTGAAGTTTGGTTTCTTGCACCTCAGTCTTGAGTGCAAGATGCAAAGCAACATAATTAAGTGTGACAACATGCATTGCTAATTGGTTCACCGGATACTGTGTAATTGTGAATTAGATATCTATCTTTTGCATGTTTATTTCTTTAATATCACATTAAGTCAAGATGAGACTACCTTGGTTCGAATCACTGAGGTGCTTTATTGAACAGCTAGGTAAGCATGAACAGCAACAGCCATCAACTTCACTTAGTTTAATCTACATAATTTAGACAAGCATCATAACGCAAATACAATTAACAGAATGTTATCCTACTTTAGTGGTTTGTCTTGGAGCTGACATCAAATAGATTAACTCCCCTACTTGCTGATGTTTTCAACCAATGTTCCTATCTGTCTCCACAGCTTTTCTATTGACTTTTATGGTGCATTCAGTATTGTTTCCTAAACTCGCTGTCAGTTGGCGGGATAGAGGATCTTCCAACAGAATAATGTGTTCAATAATTATGATGACAGATCTATGAGTTACTCATGTACAGTCAATTAAAGAAGCAATAGGAAAACTGCTAATTAGCATATCAACCGGTTACCACCTTGATCACCTTTAGTTACCTCCAGTAATAAAGCAATTTTAGAGCAAAATGCTCAAGGTAACATTTCCCCCCAACCTTACCTGTGGAAAATTGATCAGAAAATCAAGATGATGAACGTGTATGAACGGGAATCCTTTCGTACCAATAAGACTTGTTACAGGCTTCCTAGTAACAGAAAGCTGCATACTAGTTAAAGAGTTGCTTCTTTTGTGAATTATTGGTTTTATTCAGTCAGGTCTTAACTGACAATAATATTATCTACTTGTGGTAATGATAATTTGGAGTGAAAAATCAAGACCGGACTGGATTGGTATTAATGCCCATTTTACCCCAAACCCACTTTTCCTTTCCTTTAGTTTGCTGGATGTTTTAATATATATCCCTGTCATAGCAGGTGTATATTTCCTCTGCAAGTCATTTCAGTTTGTTGTCACACAGATACTAACATTGCCTTATCTGATGTATACTGTAACTGATGGCCATTCTGAATAACCTTGAGAAAAGAACAATATATATTGGCTGTACATTCTGATGATTGCCAATTGGTAACCTCTGGATTACTAAGTATTTGTAAGTTAGACATGCTATGGATGAGTTAAAATGTTTACCTCCACTTGTATTCTCTTTGTAATTCATCTCAATTTAGAGCTCAGGAGCCCTTTCTACGTCTGCCAGGGTCACCCTATCCACTATTGTGATGTGGCCTCATACGTGCAATCTACCCTTAGAACTGTTAGAAATGAGACTTAAAAGAGATGTCAAATATAGGTGACCTTCAGTCCTTCACTCGGAAAAGAACCTTTTGAAGTTTAATAGATGATTTTCTGAGCCGTTGGTTCTATATAGAACTACTCACAATGCAGATGGAATGTTCTGTTTCCAGCTTCTTCTTCAGTATAGGCAATAGCTACTTTTGCTGATTTATGGGGACAGTTACCACTGCCTGGTCATTTATTTACAAGGCGGGATCTATTCATCTACTGACCAAATTCAACTTTCAAATGAGGTTAATGCAATTTAATCTGGCGACCTTTGACATCAGGACCAATCCTGCCCCTGCATTCTTAGTCCGATGTGGTAACCTGGTTGTCTGTCCAAAACAGACTTTGCATTTTCGAGGACCCAGGTTCTCAGAATTTTTCCCAGATTAGCTGAGCTCTGTTAAATTGAAATCCCATACATGTTTCTCTGTTCATACTTCAAAGTATATTGAATGTTCTAAACATAGCAGGAAGCACTCCCATAAAGTGCATCTGCACTCTGTACGTGACAAACGACAACACCTTCCGGTTGCCAAGCATTTTAACTCCCCCTTCCACTCCCTGGGTGACATATCGGTCCTGGGCCTTCTCCAGTGTCATAATGACACCACCCGTGAACTGGAGGAATAACACCTCATAATCTAACTTGGGAGCCTACAGCCCAATGGCCTAAACATGGAATTCACCAGTTTTAAAATCTCCCCACCCCTGGCCTCAGCCCATGTCCAACCCTCCCTCTCATCCCCACCTCCTTGACCTGACACAACCTGTTCATCTTCTCTCCCACCTACCCACCCCTCCCACCTCACTGACCAATCCCCACCACTCCATACCTGCACTCACCTACTACCATCCAACCTACCTTCCCCAGCCCCACCCCTCTTCTCTCTATTTATTTCCGAGCTCCCTTCCCCCTCCACATTTCTGAAGAAGGGTCCTGACCTGTAACATTAACTTTCCTGCTCCTCTGATGCTGCCTGGCCTACTGTGTTCCGCCAGCTCCATACTATGTTGACTTCTATAAAGTGGCCTGTCATTCTGCCACTTAAATTAGTAGATGAAAAATTCCTAACTCACCCTTCAATGAATTTGGAAACATACTGGACATGCTCTCACCTGATTCTTTGCCCTACTCCTTGGCCCAGTCGCCCTCAGGTCAGCTTCTTGATGCAGTAGCCTTCCAGGTTTAATCCTTACCAAAATGACAGCCTCCCTGCTCTATTACTCCCTAACGCAATAGTCATCTAGCCTGATGTTGTACATCTATTTGATGATAAAGGACGTAAAAACTAATAATCCAGTTAAGCAAACCCAGGTAAGCACTCCGGTCGCATTTATAACAATGTTACCTGTTACAGAGACACAAACCTGTGCGAATCTTGAAATTGTAATTGAATCTAATTTAATTTTCACCTAGAGTCAATAGAAAAAATGTTGTTAAAAGTATTGACAGAGAAAATTGAATAGTTTCTACATGGAGTTAGCACTTTACTCTGAATTTCCCAACAAATTATTCAATTTCATTTAGTGGATGGTGTCTGGTTGTTTCAGATTTGTAGGTCAGTTGTTATGAACTTGTCATGCAACAAATCAAATGATCTTTTGTAAGGAATTAAAAGAAAAAATAAATAATATTCTTAAGCCTCACATGTTAAAAAAAGTTTTGATGTGATTTAATTTATGATTGTCACATGTGCCAAGATATAGAGAAAAATATTGTTTTGCGTGCTAACCAGACAAATCGTACCTTACATAGGCACACCAGGATAATAGAACAGAATGCCGAATGTAGTGTTTGGGGCGGCACGGTGGCTCAGTGGTTAGCACTGCAGCCTCACAGCACCAGGGACCTGGGTTCGATTCCAGCCTCAGGCGACTGTCTGTGCGGAGTTTGCACATTCTCCCCGTGTCTGTGTGGGTTTCCTCCGGGTGCTCCGGTTTCCTCCCACAGTCCAAAGATGTGCAGGCTAGGTGGATTGGCCATGCTAAATTGCCCATAGTGTTCAGGGGTGTGTGGGTTCTAGGGAGATGGGTCTGGGTGGGATGCTCCAAGGGTCGGTGTGGACTTGTTGGGCCGAAGGGCCTGTTTCCACACTGTAGGGATTCTAATTCTACAGTGCATGTGCAGAGGAACATCAACTCTAATACATGAGAGGTCCATTCATACATCTGATAACAGAGAAAAAGAAGCTGTTCTTGAATCTGTTGGACATGTCTTCAAACTTTTGTATCTTCCGCCCAACGGAAGCAGGCGGAAGAGAGTATAACCAGGGTGGTGGAATTCTTTTTGATTATGTTGGCTGCTTTCCCAAGGCAGCAGGAAGTGTAGACAGAGTTGATGTTGTGTTAAGCAGATGTTTTCGGGTAGACCTTTTAAGTAGCCTGAGCATTTTTGATTTTCATTGTGTGCTGGTTTTAAATGGAATTTGGAGATGGGGAGACCAAGTTGTCAGTGTTAAGTAAGGGAGGAAAGAGGAAAGAAACTTAATACTATTGTGACTTTAATCTTTCCTTCAAGTTCAATAACAACAAAAGCGCCTGACTGTGACAAATAGAAATGATCTGGGCCACTTGGACAGATTGCAACATGAATGGTTTATTTCTTTGTTCCTTTATCTTTTTGGTATATCAGCTCTTCACGGCTTCTCAAGCTTACAGGGATCCACCCTTTGCAGCTTCTCTCCATCGCTGTTGCACTGAGATCTCCCAAACTTTCTTACCCTTTTACATGGTCTGGACATCTTTATGAATTGTTGACTAAGCCTCTTAGCCTTCTGAACAGTTATGTCATTTTGAAGTCTCTATAATTCATTCATTTCTTTGTGTAAAACTTGCGTTGAAAAGTCTATATGCAGTGTCATTCAGCTGCCATTAGTATACTGAGTATTCACACATGACTTCTGAACTTAATGATCAGGCCTAAACCTTACATCATCATTTTGTTGTCCCACCCTAGGGTCTTCCCTTAAATACCATCCTCAGAGACTTCATTGTTCACTTTGACTGTTAATGAGCTGTTCATAATGTCTAACTAGTTTATTTGTTCTAATTCCTTATCAAACTATTGAGCCATAGTGTTGTTCACTGAAATAACTTCAATTGGGCTTCTGCATACTCGTGAATTTATGTATTTCAGCGAGCAATTTGATTAAACAAGATTAAATGAAAAGCTCGACTTTGTGGTTTGTTTTTAAGTTCTACCAGTAGTTCTTCTGTTAGGTCTTGTCTGACTACAGCTGTAATCATCTTAAAATAAATATTTCATTGATTTTTTTTTTCCAGAGCAACCCAACCTTAAGCGGTTTCTTGGAAAACAAAACTCTCAGAACTAATGTTTTCCTTAGTTATTGTTGCAGTCAATATCTGTGTTTCTTCATTTGAATCTAGATTCTCTGTTTCCAAGTATCTTATTTGTTAACATCACCTAACAAACTAGACACGATATTGACACAATGAATGGACTGGGAACACGTGTAATCTTTCAGAATCCAGTATACTTAGAAAACCTGCTGCTATTGACAGCGGGAACTGAGTGTTACTTTATTCCTAGAGGTCTGAGAGTATGAACAAAAATAAATGCTTGTGAAGCTCATTCTTTCTGAGACAAGAAGTATTTGTTAAAACCCTATGCCAGGTTAATTCTGAAAGGGAAAACCTGTGAAACTCCGATCTTTTCAAACACTTTGGTGATCGTCATTTTTTAATGATGGTTTTGAATAAGTATGTAACGTTGTGACAGAAACCTTCTGTTAGTTACTATTTGATGAAATAAGAAAGGTATGTGCCACAGTACTTGAGGGTAAATTGTATCCCACACTGGTGCCTCACAATGAATAAGTCATGAGAAGTAAGCAAGCCTTGAGTCACTTGCTTTTCCCCTGCACCTGTTCCTGCTGTTTTATTTACTAATATATCAGAAAACTACGTTTTTCTACTGGAATCATCAGTAAGACAATTTTTTTTTGTTTTGATGAAGCTAGACCTGAAAAGTTTACAATTTGGCAACATTAGCATCTTACTATGTTCTTTAAAATCAGCTTCCAAATTAGGTGGAAAGGAAGCCTTAGCAGTGTGCAAACATCGAACAAAACCCAGACTTTTTTTTAATTCATTAATGGGATGAGGGTATTGCTGGCTAGGCAGCATTTTTTGCCCATCCCCAGTGTCACCCATGTTGCTGGGGGTCTTGAGTCACATGTAGGCCAGACCAGGTAAGGATGGCAGTTTCCCTCCCTAAAGGACATTATTGAACCAGATGGGTTTTCCCTGACAATCGGCAATGGATTATGGTCATCATTATTCCAGATACTTTATTGAATTCACATTCCACCATCTGCCATGGCAGGATTCAAACCCGGGTTTCCGGAACATTACCTGGGTCTCTGAATTAATAATCCAGCAATAATACCACTAGGCCATTGTCTCCCCTCGCATGTTAGCAAGTGTACTGTATCACTATTAATGCGTGTGTTTCTGTGAGTGTTTGTGGGGTGGGGAGATGTAGGAGAATAATGAAAACAAAGGTTCCCTCTAATGTACTGACCCTTTAGATTTGTTGCTTGATATTGACACTGTTCGATGGTGTCAATCAATGGTCTGCATGCTATTGTTATAACTATTTTGAAGAAGATTAAAAAGAGCTTTCCTAATTATTGAAAAATTTGAACATGTTCTGTCCTTAATGGCTGATGTGGAACCTGTATTAGAATAAAATTTTTTAATTTTGAGGATCCATATTGAGCCAAGGCCCCCCATAAGGGAAGGGTCATAAGTGAGATGTACCTTGGAATTCAGAGTTCCCAGTGAATGAAAAATGTTCAGCATAAAACAGACTTTTCTTTGGTACCAAGTAACCCTTCTCATTTCTGACAAACCACAGGACAATTATTGTACCATATGAAACACAAGTGAATTTGGTGGTATTCTGCAGAGTTTAACGTTAAGCAGCACATTATTATTTTTCAAACTTGCTGGTGTAACTTGTAGAGATCCTTTCAACTGTAAAATTACTGTAGGGACAAATTACTGCAGATGCTGGAAACTGTATTGAAAACAACAAATGCTGAAGATCACAGCAGGTCAGACAGCATCCATGGAGAGAGAACAAGCTAACGTTTCGAATCTAGATGAGATGTGATCTCCGGCATTTGTTATTTTCAGTGTAAAATAACTGCTTTTGTTTGCTGTGGCTGGTCTGTTTTATTTCATCCAGTTGCAGATTGCTTCATGCATCTGTGAAAAAATTAACAGGATGATGACTGTATATGCACTAACCAAAAGATGTTAAACATCTTTTGGTGATCTCCATCTAACTATATTGTCTCATGAAAGGATTTACCCCACATAGTGATATGGCAGTAGCAAACCTAATTTTTTTAATGGATTGAATTTGTAAATAAGATATCAAAGACTGCAGTTTTACATTTTGTCCATTATTTTCTCACAGGGGCTAATGATATCCTTTAAGGATGCTTTTGCTTGCCTTTTAGCTTTTGACCTATGACTTTCAGTATCAAGAAGCAATTTGGTACATGGGATGTTCATGTAATGTTTTTGCAAGCCTGCAATTGATATTGTTAAGGTCCCCGCTAATGTTATTAGTCAGGTTAGATCTCAATCTGAAACTTGATTGATCATTTTTTAAAACTTAATGAGCTGGTCCTTCACTGAAACACAAGCATACAATGCTGCAGATATGGTTTTACAAAAAACAATACAGCATAGGAATAGGCCCTTCAGCCCTCTGAACCTGCACTGATGCATTTTGCCCTTCCATACTAAAAATAACTTCACTTACAGGATCTGTATCCCTCTATTTCCTTCCTATTCATGTATTCATCCAGGTGCTTTTTGAATGCTGCTATTATGTCTGCTTCCACCACTTCCTTTGGCAGCTCATTTCGGGCACTCACCACACCTTTGTGTGAAAAACGTGTCTCACACATCTCTTTTAAACTTCCCCCTGCACATCTTGAACCTATGTCCCCTGGAAATTGACCCCTCCACCCTGGGAAGAAGCCTCTTACTTTCCACTCTATCCATGCCATTCTTAATCTTATAAACTTCTATCAGGTTGCCCCTCAATCTCCTGCATTCCAGTGAAAACAAACCCAGTCTATCCAATCTTTCTTCACAGTTAAAATCCCCCATACCAGAAACAGCCTGGTAAATCTTTTCCGTATCCTCTCCAAAGCATCCACATCCTTCTGGTAGTGTGGTGACCAGAACTGTATGCCATATTCCAAGTGTGGCTTAACTAAAGTTCTGTAAAGCTGCAGCATAACTTGCCTATCTATATACTCAATGCCCTTTCCAAAGATAGCAAGCATGCCATAGGCCTTTTTTACTACCTTATCTACCTGCGCTACCATCTTCAGTGATCTGTGGATCTGCACATCCAGATCCCTCTGCATATCAATATTCCTAAGGGTTCTACCTGAACTTGACCTTCTAAGATGTATCATTTGTTTGGATTAAACGCCATCTGCCATTTTTCTGCCATGCCTCCAACTGATTTATATCCTGCTATATCCTCTAACACTTCTCCTGACTACTGAAAGTTTCACAATCTTTCCTGGATTATCCCTGCTACCCTTCTTAAACAATGGGACAACATTGGCTATTGTCCAGTCCTCTGGAACCTTATCTGTGGCCAAAGAGGATACAAAGATGTCTGTCAATGCTCCAGAAATTTGTTTTCTGCCTCCCTCAATATTCTGGGATAGATCCCATCCGGACCCAAGGGCTTATCTACCTTAATACTTTTTAATATGCACAAAACCTCTTCCTTTTTAATAGCAACTTGGCTTAAAAATTTGACACGATTTGACACTACCTTCCCTGAGATCATCCTCCACCATTCCTTCTCTTCAGTGAATACCGACACAAAGTATTTGTTTTGGACCTTAACTACCTCTTCTGGTTTCACACGTAGATTCCCTCCTTTGTCCATGAATGAGCCAACCATTTCCCTGGCTACCCTCTTGCTTTTTATATATGTGTAAAAAAAAAACCTTGGGATTCTCCTTAATCCTGTTTGCTAAAGACTTTCCATGACCAATTTTAGCCTTTCTAATTCCTTGTTCAAGTTCTTTCCTACTTTCCTCATATACTTCAAGGGCTTTGTCAGTTCTCATCCTCCTAGACCTTATAGACACTTCCATTTTCTTTTTTGACCAAGGTCATAACATATCAAGGTCATCCAAGGTTCACCTAACTTGCCATAGCGATCCTTTATTCTCGCAGGAACATGCCGCTCCTGAACTCTTATCAACTGTAATTAGAAGTATTCTCACCTGTCCAATATGGATTTACCCTCAAACAGCCACTTGCAATCAAAATTCTCCACTTGCTGCCTAATATTTTTGAAGTTCACCTTCCCCCATTTTAACACCTTCACCTGGGGACTACTGTTATCCCTATCCATGAGTATCTTAAAACTGATGGTATTACGGTCATTATTCCTGAAATGCTCCCCCACTGAAACTTCACTCACCTCGCCGGCTCATTTCCCAAAATCAGGTCCAGGTCCTTCCCTGGTTGAACTGTTTACATTCTGTGTTAAGAAACCCTCCTGAATGGTCCTTACAAATTCTGCCCCATCCAAGCCTCTAGAACATAGTGAGTCCTACTCAATATAGGGAAGGTTAAAATCACCCAGCATACCAATCTGCTGTTTTTATGTCTTTCCAAAATCAGTTTAAATATTCTCATCTCTATCTCCTGCTGGCTGTTGGGAGGCCTGTAATATACCCTCATGTTTGTGATTTCATCTGTCCTATTTCTAAGTTACACCCGTATTGCCTCGCTGTACGAGTCCTCTGATGTATCCTCTGTCAGTACAGCTATGAGATATTCCTTTACCAATAATGCAACTCCCCCACTTCTTTTACATCCCCTTCTATAACACCTGAAGTTTCTAATTCCTGGGACATTCAGCTGCTGGTCCTGTATGTCTTTAAGCCAAGTCTCCATAATAACAATAATGTCATAATTCTAAGTACTAACCAAAGTTCATACATTTAAGACGTCCTCTCCTGCACTTTTCAGCAGTGTTTCCCTGCCTGCTCTTGTTCTAAATCATGTTTGCCTTGGTTTCTACCTCTCCCTGAATTCCTGAATTTCTGCATCTCCTGCCCTACTCCTCTGGTTCCCATCCCCCTGCACATTAGTATAAAGCCTCTCCCTACAAAGTATTCCCCCCAAAGACATCAGTCTTAGTCATGCCCAGATGTAACCTGTCCAGTTTGTACAGGTCCCACCTACCCCAGAACCAGTCCCAATGTCACCACGAACCTGAAACCCTTCCCCTCTCACAATCTCTTCAGCACGTGTTCAACCTATGTATCCTGCTATTTCTACTCTGCCTAGCTTGTGGCACTGGTAGTAATCCTGTGATAATTAACTTTGAGGACCTACATTTCAACTTTCTTCCTAGTTCGCTATATTCTGCTTTTAGGACCTCATCCGTCTTTTTTACCCTATGCCATTAGTACCAATGTATACCATGACCACTGGCTGGTCACCCTCCCTCTCCAGAGTGTCCTGCAACTGCTCCAAAACATCCAGAAGTAACACACCATCCTGGACTCTCGTTTGCAGCCACAAAAACAAACATGGGTTTCTGCCAGGTGCTCTGGTTTCCTCCCATAGTCCAAAGATGTGCAGTTTAGGTGGATTGGCCATGCTAAATTGCCCGTAGTTTTCAGAGATGTATATATTAGATGTGTTAGCCATGGGAAATGGAGGGTTACAGGAAAAGGGTAGGGGGTGTGGGTCTGGGTTGGATGCTCTTTGGAGAGTTGGTGTGGACTTGTTGGGCTGAAAGGCCTGTTTCCACACTGTAGGGATCCAATGATTCTATGAAATGCCTCTTTATTCTCCTTAATATTGAATCCCCTATAACTAATGCACTTCTGTATCTATTTCTCCGTGCCTCTGCAGCAGAGCCAAACATGGTGCTATGAATTTGGCTGCTGCTATTATCCCCTGAGAGGCCATTCCACTCCACAATATCCAAAACAGTTTATCTGCTTTGCAGGGCAATAGCCACAGGAGATTCCTGCACTACCTGCTTAGCCACCCTGCTCTGCCTGATGGTCATCCATTCCCTTCCTGCCTGTGGAGTTTGAGTCTGCAGTGTGAGCACCTCGCTATAAACACTATCCATGTTACTGTCTGCCCTGAGATTGCTCCACAGTGTCTCTGGAAACCCCTGCAGATGGAGGCATTTCATGCACACATGCAGCTCCCAGGCACTAGAAATGTGCCCAACTTCCCACATTGAGCAAAAGGAGCAGACACAATTTGGAGCTTTCCTGCCATGTCTTACTCCTTTAACTTAATTAATTCCTACAATGACACATACTTTTAATATTAAATTGAAGCCGCTGGTGCTCTCTGCTCTGATAATGATTTCTCAGAACTTACCTGCTACTCACCAACAACAGATTCCAAAAGCTGTTTGGGATCGCGCTTCTAATACCTGCTGGAACTCTCGTTGTCGACCTTGCTCTCACGATGTTCTATCTCCTCTCCTCTGAACCTTGTCTTTTAACAATGAAACAGAAGTTTATTATGCATATGAAAATAAGATAAAGTAGAAAAATCCAAACACTTCTGGTCTGGAAATTTCAAACAAATACTCCTACGCTAAGGTAACCTATTTTTAACTTTTCTGAACTAACCTCTTTCAGTAGAAAAAACTTTCATGCATCCAACTTCATTCAGGACACCTGCAAACTGAAACCAAAAGCTTTCCAAAGTGGGTGTTTTCTCTAAGTAAGAAAAATCAATTCCTCATTCTTCTAACTGAAAGAAGGCTAATGCTCTTCAACATTTACTTTGTCTCCTCATAAAACTCTCCCAATGCAAACTAAATCACACTTGTGCTCCAGGAACTATCTCTCTCATACCTCTTTCAAAAAAAAACTCGTAACATACTGATAAGTTAATTATTTAGCCCACTCATGTACATGGATGAAAAAACCCAGATACCGCTTGTTCAAAATCCAAACTCAAAAATAAATCAGGTATAAATCTCACAGCTTACATGACAGTATTTTGTTAATAGCTTTGGAAGTCAGGCAAGTTGCCTCTAATCCTTAGTTTATAGCTAGCATCATCAACCCCCCAACCCAATTGCACTCAACACCGCTCCCTTTCATCAGCACAATTACTAAATGCTGGAGTGAATACAAGCATGTCATTTGTTGGTATGGCAGGACAACTTAGGAGTGACCAGCACTGACAGTCCAAAGACAAAACACAAAAATATTCCATTCATCACTGGCCGATTTTCTTTTTCATCTGTTTCTTATTGAATTAGAAAATTCAACTGCTGTTTTCATTAATAGCACCTCACTGGAATGTTTCCTCTCATTACTTTTGGTGCTTCAGTGAAGATTGATGATAAACTGCCGATGAACTTGTTTAAAATGAAATTTGAAAGGTTAAAGAATGACCTGAGCCATGAAGGATTTGGCTGTTTTTTATTGCTGTACAGGGATTTAGTTTATAACTAAGAGATAAAGACCAGGATCATTGCATCTACTTTTTTGTCATTTCCTCACTCTCTATTAGAAACACTAGAGCAGATGTTAATTTCAGCCCTCCTGTGTTTAGAAACTTGTTGAAGTCTCAGCTCAGTGCTAAGCACTATTCTGAATGGGTAGACTGTTGTGGGGCTGACCATTTCTGTATGTAAATAGATGTTTTTTTCCCTTCTGTACAAATATATGGATTTTCTTCTTGTGCCTGTTTGCAAGATGGGCAAATAATTGGACAGGTTGGGCCTGGAGAGATATTCCCCATTCCCACCACCTCAGTGAATAGCTTTTGGGCAAGAAGATCTCTTGGTGACCTTCTCACCGCACCACCAATTAAGTAGCCCATTAACAGCCACGCAAGGATCTCAATTGTCCCAAACTAGGTGTATTTGGAGCACGGGAACACGGATGGAGTCAGGATGGTGGCTGCTACAGTCTGCCCTCTTGTCTTTCCCTCTAATGCACCTTCACTTATGGCCCCAACCTCAAAATTGCCCACCACAACCACTCCCCATCCCCACAAAATAATAGAAACACTTAGCTACTCACCAGTGCAGCTTTTCATGGTTGTGCAACCTTGGTTTCCAGTGATGTTCTCCAGCTCCCTGAGCTTGGTCCCTGAGCAGTCTCAGGCAGATTGGAAGTTCAATGATGAGCCTAAAACAGACATTGCTCGAGAAACTCAGCAGATCTGATAGCATCTACGGAGAGAAGACAGAGCTAATATTTCAGGTCCAGTGACCCTTCTTCAAAATTGATGGTAGCTAGGAAAAGTTGGTATACATGCTGAAGACAGGGGATGGCAAAGGTAAAGGAGTTAGTGATAGGTGGAGATGAAATCCAAAGGCAAAGTAAGACAGACAGGCTTGGGCTGACCAGTGACAAGTCATATTCACCAAAGGCAGTGATCATTTCCAACAAGGGAAAATCTAACCATCACCCCCTTAACATTCAGTGGAATTTCCATCACTGAATCCACTACTATCAAAATCCTGGGGTTACCATTGACCTATAACTGAGATGGATTAGCTTCTGTGGCTGCAACAACAAATTAAATACTAGGAATCCTGTGGCAATGGAATACTGTACACTTGCTTGGATGCTTGCAGTTCCAATAACACTTGAGAAATTTCACATCATCCAGGACAAAGCAGCCCACTTGATTGGTGCAGCATTCTCATTCACTCCCTCCTGCACTGACGCTCAGTAGCAGCAGTGTGTACTATCTACAAGATGCACTGCAAAAATTCACCAAGGCTTCTTTGACAAATCGTCCAAACCCATGACCACTTCCATCCAGAAGGATAAGGGCATAGATACATGGGAAAACCGCCTTCTGCAACTTACCCTTCATGTCATCCTGAATTGGAAATATGTCACTGTTCCTTCACTGTTGCTGGGTCAAAATCCTGGAACCCAGTGCCTAATGGCATCGTATGTATACCTAAAGTGAAAGAACTGCAGCAGCTGAAGAAGACCACTCACCACCACCTTCTGAAGGGCAGCTCTGGATTGGCAATAAGTGCTGGTCCAGCCAGCAATGGCCATATCCCATGAATGAATGAAAAATTTGAAGAAATCAAGATGCTTTCACTGACAATTATCCCACAAGAAAATGTTCAGTAGTAAGTGGCAAGAAATTGTGCAACACACCATTTAACCATTTTGAGAAGATTTCGAGAAATTTGCCACCTTGATTAATGAGGTGTCTGTGGTATAGCCTGTTATAGGTTAAAAACCCTGGTCTGAGTCATCAGTCCTTCAATGTTTTAGATCCAGTGTAATGACCTCTCAGCTCCTGAAGCAGAGTCATAATTTCAATGGAACTGCACTACTCAAGGCACGTGCTTTGAACTAGGAAGATGTTCTTAGACTTGCAGTAAGGTTAGGGTTTAGCAAAGAAATTAGATATGATTAGACTCCTTTACTTTCTGTATGCTTAAATATTTTACATATCAGAAAAATGTTCCCTTGCACTCAGTAACACAATGATTGCACAAAGTGCTCAGATGACTGTATAATTCTTTGAACGTTCTCTGTGTGTCCTTACTGCATCAATTTCTGATGCAATTTGTCAGTCAAACTGTTCAAATACTGACAAAACAATTCTCACGAAAAATCCTTCTAATAAAACCTAGCCACGTTGCACATGTTTACACACTCACAGATGATTGCAGCAGTGTCATTAAGTGCCTTTGTTCTCAATGTTACAACACTATTATTTAACTTGCAGAATAAGGTGGTGAGTAACTGAAGGGAGCCTTGGTGGTTTTCCCCACAAATCTATGTTGACAGTCCATCACAGTCCTGACTTGTGCCTTGTATATAATGAACGGGTCTTGGGAGGCAGCCCGTGAGTTTCTTGCTACAGGATGTCTTTGAGGGAGTCACCTTGGACTTTGTGAAGATTAAGAACATGAAGAGCATCAACTCGAGTGAAGCAGGGAGATGACACCGAGTGTTATCCTCATCATGATCTTTCTTTTCATTTAATTACTCGTGCGCCAGGCACTGAGACGTACATTCAAGCACATTCTGCAAAAAATAGTTTGTTGCTGCTTGGGTCGTATTTGAAGTGGAATAATTCGTCAAAGTTCTATCACATCTCCCCCTCTGTTTCAATCGGAATTGTTAAGAAGCATACACAGTTGTGCCATTCCTCCCATCCTGTCCCTTTCAGAGAAGTAGGAGGTTGAAAATTGAAAGGACAATACAAGAATACGGAACCAATGTGTGTGGTGGAGGGGGCGGGGGGGGCAGATTTGTTTTTATCAAAAAGAAAAATTGTTAGTTATTTTCTGAGATCCTTTACATAGTCATTTAGTGTCATGAAGTATAATTTGGGGGCAAGGTAACAGGGAATACCTGCATGGAAAAGTTTCAAAATGAATTTTGAGTGGGATCCTAAGGAGCTGTAGATTGCTCAGTGTCATCAAGATACTTTCTTAACAAAAAGCTATTGTGAATGCAGGGTTTGGAATTAGTTAGCTGAAGATTTCCTTTCTGTGCTGGTGTGGCAGCTGGTACAATACAATTACTGCTTCATGAATGGGGTGCAGGCTTCTAGTGAAGTTCAAGGAGGTGGTTCTGTTGAGGTTGTCCAACTTCTTCAGAAAGTCGTGTGTACCAATGGATAGGATCCAGAAGTTGTATATACCTCCTGAATCACCATCACTTCTCTCTCAGCAGAGGAAAAGGGGCAAGTCTATCCCTTTGGTTTCCAAGACCCAGGTTCCAACTTTAAAACCGTAAAGCAAGGGACATGAAACATACACGGAAAGTGCTGGAGAAACTCAGCAGGTCTGGCAGCATCTGTGGAGAGAAAAAGTCTAGAATTAATGTTTTGAGTCCAGTGACACTTCATCAGAACTGCTACCAGTTCTGACCAACAGCCACTGGTTTCATCATTAACTCTGCTTCCCTTTCCACTTGTGTTGCCAGATCTGCTGGGTTCCTCCAGTACTTCCTGATTTTGTTAAGTCTTTGCTTCTTTATTTTGTTTCAGTTAAAGATGTATTTTTAGATTTAAAAGTTAGTTTTACCTGAAACTAAGCTTTGTAAAAAGAGAAATACTTTTGAAAATTTTAAGATAAAAATATTGCTAAACCTGATTGTCAATTTCCCAAGTTTTGTGTGTGAGGTGGGTCTTTAAGGTTTGATACTCACTGGCCTTCTGTAAAGTAGTGGCTCACATGTGAGGTGCTGACATTTTGAATGCAGTAGCAAATAAAAATGAAATTGGTTAATAACATTCAGTGCTCTTGAGATTTTTTGAAGGTTAACATTGATAATGAGCCAAGATGTCAAAGATGTTCTTGTGTCAAACAGGCAGTTTAGAGGCATCTGTCAGATGGAAGTCGGTAATCTGAAATGCTGATTGTTTCCCTCTGCACAGAAGCTGCCAGACCTGCTGAGTATTTCCAGCATCTTCTATTTTGAATATCTTGGGTAAAAATGTCCTTTAACCAAGTTGTCCCAGGTGACTCTCTTGAATGCTCCTATTTGTACTGTAACAGCAAGATCTCTACAGAGATTTAGATGGCCTCGTGGATGTTATCCGTGATGAAGTAATGAAGGTGCTCCTGGTATACAATGGCCCCACCTGATGCTATAAAGCATCTGCTGATTGTAGATTCACCCCATGCTTGAAAGAATTTGTCGATGCAGAAGTTGTTTGTGACCTTGACTGCCCTGGCAGTGTCGTCCCTGTCATTTGGAATGCCTGCTGTTTGGCGAGTATGGTTCTATTACTGATTCTTAAGTAAAATTTACACAGTTCTCTTCTGGAACTGTCTGGCTGATGCACTTGTGTGTTTAACTCTTGTTGAGATCAGTAGGTGCAGCCGTACTGCCTCTTGTACAGATGGGTTTCTCTGACATTGTTGTTCATCATTATCTTTGACCGAGAAATACCTCAAGGGCACTGAAAATTATAACCATTTTCACGTCAGTTGACTGCTGCATTCAAAATTTCAGTAATTGACTGTTAGGACATTGCTTTGTGAAAGACCAGGACATGGCTAAGTGCTAATGGTCATTTCATAAAACTGAGGAAATTACTTAAGCGTGCAAACACAATGAGCCACCTATAACTAAGATATTCGATATTTCATTTATGCCCAATAGAATGCTGGATGTTGCATAAAACCTGCAGAATGGGACAACACTCTGCTTTCTGACTACTCTAGTGGCATCACTGGAATAGTCATGTTGAACACAAACTCTTTCCTATGGTATTTCATGCCCAAACCCTGCTTCCTAAAAAAAGCAGCAAAAGTTCTGGCTGCCAAGGAATGTTGTTTTATCTCGCTATGATTGACATTTACCAAGGCCCAAGGCTTTCAAATATTTTTGCATCATGTTAGCAATTTATTAGATTTTTGGATATCTTCTTTGAAAAGTTGCTTCTGATTGGTGAATACAGAAATGCAGGCATCAAATGTATTGGATGTCTTTGCTTAAAAATAATTTTCACCTTCTTTGCCTCCATTCCACTATAGCACATGAAAGCATTTAGCTGAGATCTCAAGACTTCTGAATTAAGGTTTCCACACGTCCGTCCTCGTGGACCCTTGTAATTTATATTTTGGCTGCTGGTACAGGCTCTCTTTGTAGTTAAGCAGCAAACGCAAACTCGCCTCGACCTGATTTAAATCAATTCAATTTAAATTGCAAACCATTTAAGCATTGGCAAGAAGAGTGAACTGAAAGAGTGCATAGAAACATGAAGGACTTAGGAATGGATGTCATGCTACTGTGTGGTAGCCAGGAGATTTGAATTTGCATTAAGTAGACAATTGCAGTTCACTTGACATAATTTCAATTTTAATGCAAAGTAAGATGAACTTGCTGGGCAATGCTCTTGTTTTAGGTTTATGATTGGGAGGAATGAGAACTGGGAGGAAAATTCTTCAGATCCAATTAGGCATGTTAAATTCTGAGTACTCTAAATGAAATCTCAGTAAAATATGTAAATAGAGTTAAGTGCCTCAACTAGAAATTTTAGAACTAAAGACTAGATTTTCAAAAGTCACTTTAAAGGTCTTGTGCGTGATAGTTTCAGTGCATTTGACGCTGTAAAATTCATTTCATGAAGCGATTATTCAGAGTCCTATGCAAATCATCTGTTAATTCTTTGGTTTGGTGACCCCAACAAATGGAGGACATGTGAGGCACAGTCAGCAAATTGGGAAAGTCATATCTTGATTCCTGTAAGTAAAAGAAAGGTTAATTGTTTTTTAAAATTACTATCAACTCCTTCTCCCCTTTCTTTAGTGCAGACATGGCACAGTTAGTACAAACATGTCTCAGTTATTGTTATCTTATTATTAACAGTTCCAGCAGCCATGTGCTATTACATAATTTCAAAAATTATCCTTTTATCAACAAAAGAGTGTAATCACAGATTCTATAAAGTCAATTTTAACTTGCATTAGCTGTGTTAGCAAGGTGATAATAGCTTCAAAATGAAGTTGATGGTATCTACATCATGCTAACAGGGCAGCAAATACTTGGGAACAACACCACCTACAAGATCCCCTCCAAGCCACTTACCATCCTGACTTGGAAATATATTGCTGATCCTTCACTGTTGCGGGGTCAAAATCCATGGAATTCCCTCCCTAAGGGCATTGTGGGTCAACCTATAGCACATGTGCTGCAGTAGTTCAATTAGACGGCTCATTACCATCTCCTTAAGGGCAACTAGGGGTGGGCAATAAAATGCTGGTCTAGCCAGCAACAGCCATGTCCCACAAGTGAATATAAAAGAAACTACAACCATGTGGGCACCCCTATTTTGTAAAGGGTCTTCCAGTGGGTTCCTGAAGTTTCTGCTGGTTTCAGATGAAGGCACATTTTGACATTGAATTTGGGATAGCTGACTGGTGCCCAGTTATCTGTCTGATACCTGGCAAGTGTCATCATTGCTTAGATAAAAGCCAAAAGAACTGCAGATACTGGAAATCAGAAACAAAAATAGAAATTGCTGGAAAAGCTCAGCAGGTCTGGCAGCATTTGTGGAGAGAAATCAGACTTAACATTTCAGGTCCGGTGACACTTCGTCAGAACCTTCCTTGTGTCCTGAGGAAGGGTCACTGGATCCGAAACATTAACTCTAATTTCTCTCCACAGATGCTGCCAGACCTGCTGAACCATTATTAGTTGGTCTCAATCTGGGGAATCTGGATCAGGATGCCCTTTGGGATCCCTAACGTTCACAATTATGCTTGACTGTTGTTTCTTCCTCCTCATAACATGGCCTTTTATTAGCCTGATAGCAGAAGGATTGGTATAGCTGGTAACCTTATGATGATTTTTTGATGATAGTTTAGCCTAAGGGTTTCCTACATATTCCAAGATTATTGTGTGTCTTATCCTGAGTAACAAAACAAGAAAGACAGTCAGACTCCCTTTGTACACTAGCATGGCTGTGGCTCAATGGGACTTAAGGCCTTGCTGGTTATTACAATTACAAATTTAGTGTCTTTACCCTATAATGCTGACAGGTCTATAGAAATTGTACTGCAAAGGAACAAACCCAGACTCTCCGAAGAATCTGGAGATTTTCCAAATACTTCCTGACAAACGCAAGTAATAAATAGCCTATCGTTGCACATATAACTCACTTTTGAAAGCAAGCCTCTATAAAAACACAGGCCCATCTGTCAATATTTTACAGGCTGTCTCTGTGCATATGGCATTGATGCTGTTAGGAACAGAATGTTCCAGAATCTTGTTACTAAATTCATCCTCCTTTTGTACTGCTGCTACTTGCAACTTATTTAAAGAGCCAGACAATTTGGGTGATGCCTGATGACCTATTGTCAATCAGTGACAGTTGTGTAAAGCTTATAGAAAGATTCTTCTTTGTTGATTCCTTCGCCCCTCTGCCCACACCCACCCATCCACCATTATTTTCCTCCCCTTACCCCACCTCAGCAGTGTCTGTCAAATTGATGGGCTTTTTTCAGTAGTAAATATGGAGTTTTGCAGCACAATTAATGTAAACCTTGGTGTTAGAATTTGGCCTGAAAGCTGCAGCTTACCATTGCAGGAATTGTCAGATTGTTAGCTCATTTGCAACTTGTCACATTCACTTGTGACAGGTTGAATTTCTGCCTTCCGTCCCGTTTTTCACTGTAATTGTGTTCACAAAGATTTAACCTTTCACTCTCAACAAATTGTTTCATTTGCCTTATCTTGCAAAGGCTGCTGAGAGGTGGTTGCCTTGAGTGAAACAAGCTTCAGTGTTTTGTTTGCGCGCAACGCGTGAATAGTAAAAAAAAATTTTAAATTTTAAGTGCTAAATTGGCACTGATTCAAAAAAAAATTTCTTTCTTATGTGCATTAATTTTATGCTGTGACAAAATGTACTTAAACTCTGCATTAGTATTTAATAGTCAAATATTCAATTCCTATTTTAACCATGAGAACAGACAAATTTCTATCTATACACCCAGACTTTCTAAATCCCTGTAGACTCTATTTGGCTTGCTATTGGTAGGCAGCCATAAAGCTGCAGCTTATAGTAGGCTCTCTTGGCTGTGTGTTGACTCAATTAATTGTTCCAGCTTCTCCTACTCCTGCATTAGTTCACAAAGCAATTCAATTTGTAGCATCTCCCCATTAAAGCTGTGTATGAGGTCCTCAACTGAGAGTGAAGTTTTATCAATAGATGAATATTAACTGAAGTCCTGAATTCTGCTCTGTATAGCCCTGAGTCCCTTTCAACATGGTTGCTTCATAGCTTTTCCAAGTATTAGGTTCCCATTATTTCATTTTTATTTCTGCGTTTGTGTTGCTGCAAAATTTGCCTAGGGCTGGAAATGTGCACACTTCCAACAGGATGGTACTGGGTGTTCAGGCACATGATGAGGTAACAGATTTAAAGCAGTCAAGATGTAACTCCACCGTAGTTTGGAGGTGCAGGAAAGAATTGCAGTGATGGTAAGAATGTTGTCTGCCACTCCATCACATTTTGTTCGTCGGCTGCCTTATTTAATTAAGTGGTGATGATTAAATTATGATTCAGAAGAAGGACTGAAATACAGAGATGTCGGAATTGGCTCCGATGGATTAATAATTCACACAAGTGGAAAAATCCAATTGATAACAAACATGTGTGAATTATCGCATAAGAGCAGCCATGCACAGCGGCGGAAGATTAATGTAAATGCCATGCTAAGAGACTGGTGATCATTCACTCCCATTGAATAAGCAGAGCATTTCAATGACGAAGGGTTCCAGAAGCTCTTTCACTCATGTAAAAGACTGTCATAACTCACTTCTCTCTATGGTGCTCATGAATTATGGATCTTTTACATAGCTGAAGGGCTGGCTGTCACTGATGACTGGCAGAGAGGTATCTTCTAGATCTTTCTCTCGATAAGGCAGTGCATTTAAGAAAAGGGAATTTATGATATTTCTGGGTTCTATCAATCCTGCCTTTCCCTCGTAAATAGGTTTTCCCCAAGGTATTGTAAATTGTCCAGTGTTGATCTGTGACATGTAACCTATTTTCAAATTTATCACGATGAAGAAAAAAACATTATCAACATCATTACCTTTGGTTTTATACATTGTAGCAATGCACTGTATTGTGATATAGTGCTGTTGTGGAAGTCATAGGAAGTCATTTGAATTTCTCACAAAACAAAATAAAGAACTGCAGATTCTGGACATCTGAAACAAACAAGCATAGAATTTGCTGGAGAAACTCAGCAGGTCTGGCAGCATCTGTGGACAGAAAACAAAGTTAACGCTTCGAGTCCAGTGACGCCTTTTTAGAACATTTCTTTCCCTGTCCCAGTCGGGTAACCACTGACGTTAAAATGATGTCCATGGTAAGGAGAAAATTGGAAATTCTTCGCTCTAGCTAAAGCTTAAGCCAACTTGCAGCCTCAGAATGGACCCTTTTGTTCTGAAGAAGGGTCACTGGGCTCGAAACATTAACTCAGTTTTCTCTCCACAGATGCTGCCAGACCTGCTGAGTTTCTCCAGCATTTTATGATTTTGTTTGAATGCCCAATTGCTGACTAGAAGGATCTCAAATGAAGACTTTGAGTTTCAGACCTTTTACTATAATAAACAAACCAAAAGCAACAGCGCCTAAACACTACAGAGTAGGCAGCTTATACATTAAACAACAAAGAAATTTACCTCATTAAACTTTTAAAATAGCTTAAAATAGTTTTCGCCCTCCAGAATTTGTGTCCCTTATGTGGATTTTGAATTTCCCAGGAATCAGTTCAAAGTGATGTGAGACCTTCCTCCATTTCTTTTTCTTTCTCAGCCAGTTGACGTCCCATCCCCAGACTAACTTCCTTGGTGTAAAACCAATGCAAAATTCTTCCATCTAGCTAAAGCTCAGACCAATTTTCCAGTCTTATTTAAACCGTCATGAATTTGATCTCCTCAATCCAAACATAAGCTCCCATCCACATTTTGTGAAGTAAACAGAAAGAAACTTGATGCCTCTATCTCTCTGCTGTTTTTCACATTTCCACAGACTTATTGTGTCATGAACTTTAGGAATATCAGTGTACAAAACTTGATATTCACAGTCTATTAACTGTCAGCATAACTGCTGTGGTCATTATTTATCGCTATGCATATTTGCATGTTCTTCTCTTTAAAGCAACATGGCCATCCCTTTCACAACCAAGCCTAGGCTTATTGTCAGCAGAATTCAGAACAGGACTCATGACCATTTCTCCTTTTTGGCTTAATTTAAAGAGAGAGTCCCAAAACATAAGTATCTTACTGACTTTACACTTGTAACAGTGCATACTTCATCTTTGTCAATTGTGCAAATTCCCCAGCCCATTCATTTAATCACAAGATAGATTCAGACGAGAAAAGCTCTTGATTCAGAGCACCAGCTTCATTTGCTTCCGAACATTCACTGGAGCAGACATACAAGGACCTCAGTTTAACAACTTCTCAAGGGAGCTATGCTTTGGAAAAGACACACTCCTTCAGTACTGAACTTTCGGCGTGGATTACGTGGTTTCATCTTGGCAGTTAACAAGTAAATCCAGGGCCAAAAGTGCCATCAACTTTTACCTGATGCAGCTAGTTATTACCCCAAAGTAGCAGGGGTAACTGACCATCCAAAGAGAGTTTTTGTCAAGGGAAGGTGGTTGAAGTTGAAAGGAGTCTAATTTTTCAGCCCTATGACGTTGCTGCTGGAATTCCTCAGCGTAGTATCCTGGGCTCAAACATCTTCAGCTACTTCATTGATAGACTTCCCTTCAACATAAGATGCTTCAACAGAACTGGTGTTGTTCATTATGTAATCACCAATGTTCAGATCCATTTGCAACCCCTTCAGTAATGATGCAGTCCATATCGCATTTCATCCGTGAAGAACAATATTGAAGCTTACCTGAATAAGTGGCAATTAGCATTTAAACCACAAAAACACCAGAATATAATGATCCCAATAACGGAGGACCTAGCCATCTCCCGTATTCAACAACAGTATAATTGCTGAATCCTTCACAATCGATATCCCAGGAATTGCCATTGACCAGAATCGTAATCAAATCAGCCATTATAAATACAGTGGCTACAGGAGAAGATCAAAGGCTGGAAATTCTGCAGCAAGTAACTCTCCTTCTGCCTCCTGTCTGTCCAGGAGTTAGGAGTGGGATGGAATCCTCTCCATTCGCCTGGATAAGTGCAGCTACAACAACATTCAAGAAACTCGATGACATTCAAGACAAATTCTGATAGCACTTTTCAAACCTATGATTTCTACGGCTAGAAAGACTTAGGCAGCAGGTAATGGGAGCACTGCTGCCTGCATGTTCCCCTTCAATTCATGCATCACCCTGACTTGGAGCGATATCACCATTTCTTAATTAATACTGGGTGAAAATCCTGGAACTCTCTCCTTAACAGGGCCTTAGGTGCACCTACACCAGTTGGACTGCACCAGCTCAACACTGACTCCGTACCCCATTCTTAAGGGAATTCTCATGTAGGGATGAGCAACAAATACTTGCTTGACTAGTAGCACTTAACTCACATGAACAAACTTAAAAAAAAAACTTTCTGGATAAGTTGTGTAAGCAGTGTTTGGGTGTAAATTATTTTTTAGTCATCTTTTTCAATTGCTTTTCTGACTTATATGGAGATTTAATTCCATGTGTTCCAATATTGCTTCCCTACATCACTTGAGGTCATTCGCTATTTTTCAGCCTTGACAGAGTATCAGCAGGCCATTCAAGTGCAGTTTATCGTGAGCATGAATGGGAACAAAAGCATAAAGAAACCAGTTGTACTGCACTTGCTATTACCGGACTGAGAATAGCTGACGGGGGCTCAACCTGGTTAGATACAGCAACACCAGTCTTCAGCTGAGCTGCTAGGGATGTCCAGCTGCACAATAACAAGGTCAGCTTATTGTAAGAAGCCTTCAGTTAGTAAAATGAAGGTTTGTTCAAGAAGCTTTCAGATAGTTTAGACATTTTGAGCTTTAAAACCACTTACATGCTTGGGTACTAAGCCAGAAGCAGGAAAGTGCAAATGGGTGAGTCATCAGAGTGCCTCAGTGTATGAGTGAGAATCTGAAAGAGCAGCACTGCATGGAAAGGTGAATTAATCTCACAACTGAAGAAATTTCTTGGAAGAAGATAAAAGGGAAGCATTTTGCCTTAAATTGCTCTTCCTGGGTTTTCTCCACTGACAGCAAACTTTAGAAATTCAATAATAAAGGAAGAATTACAACAGGAGTGCCTAGATTATAAAAATCAGGCACTTTTTCCTTTTGCGCTGAAATTTTACTCAGCGGGGAAGATTATTTCCCTTTAATGAACAAGGGAAATAGCAGGCACTCATACTTATGATAAAATGTACTGGGAATGTCAAATTAAAGATACATAAAGCAGCAAGGAGAAACAAACGTGTGTCTAAAATCTCAGTACACATTTAAAAGGCTCTTTAATGTTGAGCTGAAAAAGTCATTAGTGTCAGAAGTGCACCTCAACCCAAAAATGCCTCAAAGAGATAAAGGTTGTAGCTTTTTCATTATGGATCATACTTTAAATGTCTCTTCCTGGTTAAACAGTTCTGTTAAGCCTATGTGTGTATTTCACTTGAAACACGTTTAATTTTAAATGAGTATTCAGAGAGGAAGGCCAACTTATTGATGGATCTTTTGGCTGGTAAGAAAGGAATTAGTACTGGTGTAGTGTGTGAAGTGAAGGTTTTTCTTATGGAGAAGTTGTTGAGCTTGTGGGATGAATTGAAAGTGTTTTGAATAACAAGTGGATTAGACCTATGAAAAGAATTGGACAAGGCGCAAAGATATGTCTCACTAACTTGATTGAGTTTTTTGAAGAGGTAACAATGAAAATTGATGAAGGCAAAGCAGTAGACGTGTATAATGACTTCAGCAAAGTGTTCAACAAGGCTTAACATGGTAGACTGGTTCGTAAGGTTAGATGACATGGGATCTGGGGGAGCTAGCCAACTGGATACAAAATTGGCTTGAAGATAGGAGACGAAGAGTGGTGGTGGAGGGTTTTTTTTTGGACTGGACACCTGTGACCAGTGGTGAACTACAAGGATTAGTGGTGGGTCCACTGCTTTTTGTCATTTATACAGATTATTTGGATGTGAATATAAGAAGTATAGTCAGTAAGTTTGCAGATGACACCAAAGTAGGCGGTATAAATGGACAGTGAAGAAAGTTATCTCAGAGTACAATGGGACTTTGATCACATGGGCTAATGGGCCGAGGAGTGGCAGATGGAGTTTAATTTAGATAAACGTGAGGTGCTGCATTTTGGTAAGGCAAGCCATGGCAGGACTTTAACAGTTAATGGTAGGGTTCCTGGGGAGTGTTGCCAAATGAAGAGACCCAGAGATGCAGGTGCATAGTTCCTTGAAAGTGGAGTTATAGACAGACAGGGTGGTGAAGAAGGCATTTGGCATGCTTATCTTCATTGGTCAGTGCCTTGAGAATAGGAGCTGAGATGTGAGTAGTCTTGGACATTGGTGAGGCCGCTTTTGGAGTACTGTGTACAATTCTGGTCACCCTTCTGTAGGAAAGATGTTGTTAAACTTGAGAGTGTTCAGAAAAGATTCACAAGGATGTTGCTGAGACTGCATGGTTTGAGCTATAGGGAAAGGCTGAATAGGCTGGGGCTTTCTTCCCTGCAACATTGGAGATTGAGGAATGGCCTTATAGAGGTTTATAAAATCATGAGGGGAATGGAAAGATTGAATAGTCAAAGTCTTTTCCTCAGGGTAGGGGAGTCCAAAACATAAGTTTAAGTTGAGGGGGAAAAGATTTAAAAAGGACCTGAGGGGTAATTTTATCACGCAGAGCGTGATGTGTGTATGGAATGAGCTGCCAGAAGAGGTAGGGGAGGCTGGTACAATTATAACATTTAAAAGGCATCTTGATGGGTATATGAATTGGAAAGGTTTAGAGGGAAATGGGCCAATTGCTGGAAAATGGAACTAGGTCAGATTGGGATGCCTGGTTGCCACTGATGAGTTGGACTGAAGAGTCTGTTTCTGTGCTGTATGACTCTATGAGTCTATATTACAGAGATGCAAATGTATCAGCCTCGCATACAAGCTTGCACTTTCTGCTCCATCAACTCTTGCCTGATGTGTGTCTCTTGTCATTCCCTTCAAGACTTCGATACAAAGTTCCAATTTTCTTCTTTTGTAAAGCTTATTCAATTTTGCTACATGGAATGTTCAATTCAATCAATTTATCCTTACTTCTTCTCTGTGTCCTCTTCTTGAAAACAGCTTGGAATCATTTTGTTCCTTGAGGTTCTACACAAACATGTCATTGTTACAGCAAAAATGAGGAAGTACTGTTTGGAGCTCAGTGCAAAAATGCAAAGTGATCAGAAATTGGGCTTGTCAGTGTAGTGCACATGTTCTCTACTAAAGTGAATAATAATAGATGGTGTATTGATACAGGAGTTAGTAGCTGGGTGGTGAATATCTACTGGACACTGCAGAACTGGAAGATCATGCTATGATTCAGTGTGCAGTGCAGACTTAGTACCAGTGCTATCCATGCGCCAGCCAACACTTTTTAACCTCACAGCTGAATATGAGTTGAATAGTGGAATGATGCCCACTCCCACAAATGCTACTTATAGCGATAATCAACTATTTGCTGTTTAGTTATGGTTCATTTATTCTTGTTGTTTGATCTACAAGTTTGGTGCTTCCTGTAGTCTCCAAGGTGTGTCATTCCAGATGGGGAGGTGGGCCAGGTGTTGAAGGACCTATTGCTTACTGCACAGCTTGTGTACCTGCAGGTTAAGTCACCTTGGTTGCAGAGGGCCACAGGGCTGCTCTCTCATTGGAGAGAGATGACTTGGTGCTGAGTTTAATCTGAGAGTCACTATCCCTCAGCCAAGAGAGCATGAAATGTGTCAATGAATATGGTGTTTTGTGTTTTATGCTGTGGTTATCATGGTTGTCCATCAGCACAAGGTACCAAGTATTGAGGTGAGGCTTACAGTGCTGTTGTTTGAATGAGAATGAGGAGAAGCATATGAGTGTTTACCATAAGGCTCAACTCTATATCCTTCCCACCTGTAGATACAAGACACCACTCCCTTTGTTTCTACCATCTCTACCAAGTCTTGCAAAACAGTGCCCAGAAATCACTGTCTGCATCTCTCCTGTTGTGAGGTTAAATTCAAACATAATTGCCAATACCTGCTGCAGTTTTGTACCCCTTCCTTAAGAAGTTCCAGCTCACTTTGAACAGTGCAAACTGCATTGAAATGGCACTAGCCATTCAGAACATTGGCCTCCACTAATGCATCCAACCAATGAATGGATATTGTTGGTTGGATGGACAATTAAACAATCAAGCAATGCACAGGAGGCATCCAAGAGCATTAAATAACTGCAGCATTATCAGTGCACCACTTTCAGTGTCTGTTCAATTGAATTGAATGAGCTTTATTGTCAGACGTATTCAAATGAGTACAGTGAAAACTTTACAAGTCGCCACTTACAGCATATTTTGGGTACAAGGTACCTAGGTACAGATTCTTCAGTACAAGTTCTTGGGGAAAAAGTTATAAAAATAAAGAAATAAAAAAATCTAGCATTGCAGATCGTAGGAATAAGTTAGAAAATAGAGAAATAAGAAGTTCAGAACAACAATCTTTCCAACCCAGTCTGCACCAGGTCTTCACTTCAGATCATGCTGGGCTTCACCTCAAGGCTGGGAGAAGGCTCTGGAATTGCCTCAAAGCTGGAAGTCCACACTGAAGACATGTCGGGCTGAAAGACTGCCGTGGGCCACCGGGAGACTGCCACGGTAGGCCGAGCAGATGCTCTGCTGGGTATGCGCTAAGGCCAGGAATCCGAGGCCGAGAGTTCAAGTGTGGAATCTGAAATTTTAGAGTTTTCAGCAGTGTTATTGCCAGATAAGTCATGGCTGTATGGTTTAAGAAATATATGAGAAATAGGTAAGTAATGTAATTTTGTTCTTATCTGGGGTTAGTTTACATAAAAATTCATTGAAAGGAAAATCATAAGAAAAAGAATAAGAATTATAGAAACACATTGCACGGCATTTAGAAATAATCAAATATATTTTAGGGTAGTTTCCAATCAGGAAAGTTTTGAAGAAGGAAGAAGTCCTCAGGATTGTGAGATGACGAGAGATACACAAGTATGGCCATTTTAAATGTTTCATTTTTACAACAATTTTGGTTATGTGGAATATTAATACGTTTTTGTGCTGGAGGGCACAAATTGCATCAAAGTTCTTGGAGAAAATGAGAAAGTATGTACAAGCAAATTAGAAAATAAATATAAGTAATGAAGCAGTCATTAAAAAGTGGAGTTCATGAATATTTATACGGCAACAGGACCAGCTAAAATGCATCCAAATGCAGAAGGCAATGAAGGTAACATTAAGAAGAATTAACTGAATTGTGCACTGCTCATTAAAAACAGTACTTGTAGAAAATTTCTAAAATATATGCATTTTCACCAAAAAAGGCCTAAATTATTCTGAAAATTCTAACGCTGTTTATTTGACATCTCTAATCGATACCTATTGTTCAGAAGTTGTCATTCTGTATGATAATGTTTGGAAAGATGTAAAATGGTGTTTGGTAAATTGACTGTGTAGAAATGGGTACAGCATAATGGGGAAATGAATGTGTTGATGGTGTAAATGGTGGTGCTATTCTGACATGAACGAGACTCAGAGGAGTGGAAGAGCAACATTGTACTAGAGAGTGTATTCAGTATAAAATATTACATGGTATGCCTAAAAACTCTTTAGTTACACAGAGTGAGAGAGAATTACTCCCCATGGAGAATCAGCTAAAAATGCATGGGAATCAGCGCAGTAACAATAGAGGAAAACAGTGCAACCTCTTACAGTGGAACACAAATGCCCCCAAGACCCAAGAGAATCCGGGAAGTATAGAGTCCATGACTGGACAACCACACAGGCTTAAACTAAAAGGAGAAGTAAAATCCTTCGATTCAGCTGCTGCACTCCAAGGCATGGTCACAGTACTATTTTATCAAAGCACTTAGGAATATCAGCCACGTTGGATCCATGACAGGTAATAACAACAGCTTCAGTTTGAAATAACAAGGTGTAGAGCTGGATGAACACAGCAGGCCAAGCAGCATCAGAGGAGCAGGAAAGCCGATGCTTCTGGTCTAGACCCTCCTCAGAAATGAGGAGCTTCAGTTTGAATCCATTTAGCATTTCTATTGTAAAATGTCCCAACAGATGTTTTCAAAGCAAAATATAATTTTAGGACAGGTGATCAATTCAGCAAAGAGGTAGATTTTAAGGGTTGCTTTAAAGGAGGCGAGAGAAGTGGACAGGTAGTTTAGTTTAGCAAGGGGATTCCAGAACAGGCCTAGGCAGTTGAAGATATTGCTGCTAATGTAGGGGGATTAAAATCAGATACAATAGAGGCCAGAGTTAAAGGAAGGCAGCGATCTCAGAGTATTTTGCTGCTGGAGGAGATTACATGGAGCAATCTAAAAAATGGAAAGAGAATTTTATCGTCAAGATTTTGCTGGCTTGTAACCATAGTGTACATTAATTAATATAGAGTAATGGGTGCACAGTTCTTGGTGCAAGTCAAAATATGGACAGCAGAGTTTTGGATGAACATAAGTTTGTAAAGGGTGTAAGGGTGGAAGGCCAAAAGACTATTGGTATAAAGCTTGAAGTTAAAAAATGCATGGATGAAAGGTTTAGCAATAGATTAGCTGAGGCAGGGGCAAAGGGTAATATAAACAGTCTTAGAGTGGATATGTTGTTAGAAATTCATCTCTGCATTGAAAAATATGTGAAGGATGTGAACAGTATATCTCAGCCAAGAACAATATGAGTTTATATCACCTCAGGTTGCATGCTATAATGCAGTGATGACATCATGAGCACTAATAAAGGTATATTGACCGTGAGGCATAACACAAGGGAGAGGGATGGATAGATGACAAAGCATTGAAGTGTATTGCAGGGACCTCAGGCAATATAGTTGAGGGAATTTTGTGCTCATCAGCACTGGAAGTCAGATAAACAGCGTGACGAATTGGGCAGTGGAAAAGTCAAGAGAGCTTTGTTTTCTTTTGTCAAAGAGATCTTGTCTGAGAATGGCCTGACTGTTTTTATTTGAGCTATTGACTAATGAAAGTGGAAATTGGGAAAAAAAAAAATCTTTGAAGCAGTTTTGCCCAGTATGGCAAGTCCATTGCCTGATATGCTGGAAGAAATTCTGTTTATAACACTAACGCCCATTCCACAGACAAAACATTAATAACTTGTGATGGAATTGCAGGAGCTTATGGGACATTTTAAAGCAATGTTCATATTTTGTGTCATTTGGAATTTATTTCCAAATTGTCTTTCAGTTCAATTGGCAATTGGTTGCCTTGCTTGATTCCTCTAATTATTTCAAGGAATACATCTTTTCTTCTTCGTTGCTATGTGCTAACCAAAGAAGTAATCCTAGATTCATTCTCCAAAGTATTCTCCACTTTGGCTGTGTATCTTACCCTTTATTCCATTCAATCTCCAATTATTGTGGTGCTGTACACACATTTTGCCAGATTGCAGTCTGTGTTGTTTGTCCATGAAAGTATGTAATGTGGCATTTATCTCCATGTTGCTGCATAAGCTGGAGGATGCCTTGAGTCTACGTCAGCAGCACAAAAATGGTCCTGCAGTGAACGAATAGCCAATTTTTTTCAGTATTTGTTCTCCATTGATTTGGAAAATATTGGCAAGATTTTTATTCTAAAGAAAACAAACAAGCGTGATTAGGAAATGAGTTTCTAAAAAGCATTTGAGCTATTGTTTTGTGAACTTCACTTGAAAGAAGACTGGATACAATGAAAGATGGTGCATGAATTCACTAGCAGTCTAGTTCACAGATTCTGTTTCACCCCCTCTGAATGATGTTGCCATGTCCCCTGGTTAATGTTCCACTGAGAGGTGCTATTTCGCCAATTGAGCGTTCTAATGCAAATATTGGTTTGGAGCCCCTACTTCAGTTCCCCCATTTGTCTACAATGTTCAACATATCCGCTTATGAAGTGGAGAAAACAGTTTCTTTTATCTAATAGGTCAAGATATATGAAGAATAGAGCCGTAGAATCCCTACAGTATGGAAGCAGGCCATTTGGCCCATGGAGTCTTCACCAACCCTTCGAACAGTATCCCACCCAGTCCCCCCGCCTACCCTATACCAGTAATCCTCCATTTCCCATGGCTAACCTACCTAGCCTGCACATCTCTGGACACAATAGGCAATTAAGCATGGCCAATTCACCTAACCTGCACATCTTTGGACTGTGGGAGGAAACCAGAGCACCTGGAGGAAACCCATACAGACACTGGGAGAATGTGCAAACTCCACCCAGACACCCTAGTCTGGAATTGAACCCAGGTCTCTGGTGTTGTGAGGCAGCAGTACTAACCACTGAGCCACTGTGCACCACAAAATAGGCCTCTAGCATCATGTCCAGTGAAGGTAGATTTGCAATACCAAGCTTCTGTCCTTCCAAGTAGAGTGCAGGATGGTACAACCTGCAATTATGTCCCTTTTGATCAGCCTTATTTTTTTCATGGATTCCTATTAAATCTTTTAGCAGCACAGCACAGACATAAAAGGCTGAGTGGCCTTCATCCATGCTGCAAATAGTTTCACTGTAAACCACATTGCTGAACTCCTTACTGTTTTGACAAAGATGGCGTATTCCCTGGTGTAGAACAGAAAAACTGAAAAAGCACATCAGCTCACATGCTAACTGGACCAGTTTCATATCATGACTTGTTTATATCGATTACAATAATATTCATTACTTACCTTTTTGTAGTTCCCTTGATGACATCTAGAGATTTTATTGTGTCTATTCCACATGTGATACTCTAACCTCACAAATCAACTGACTGCCTCAATACCTGAGTAATGAAAGTGTTCTCGTACAAGAAACCCCGAATAAAGCCATTATCATGAAAGTGATTTTCGTCTGCTGCAGCACTGGGTCAGTTTACACTCTGTGCATCAAATTTTCCCCAGTCATGTTCCTGCTTTAAATCACATTGGAAGGTGCCTTTCAGGACTGATCCCACCAGAGTTTGTAAGGTTGATGAATTACATGGCCCACTTCAGGCATTAACTCTGGCCCCCAATTGCTGGGTCCTGCCAGCTATTATGGCTCCCTTCCACCACCTTTGAGGCTTGGCTTTGACTCATTTAACGGGAACTACGTGCTTTCTGGTGGAGGATGATATGCCCACTGAAATCTGTACTTGGATTTGCTATTGGATGACGAAGTTTTTCGTTCGCATTTAAAAACCCACAAACTGTCCATTTCTTGCAGGAGTCATATAGGATAGCGATAGGAAAGCTAATGAATTTCATACGGAATATGGTTGCTACACTACTTGTGCTAACTCTGTTCTTCTCTTCTTTCGCTTCTTTCTTAATGTTTCAAAGAAATATTTTCAATGAACCATAAAAAATAACTTCACTGCATCATTTGAAGGACAACTTCTCTAGGTGAAATGGTCCACCTATGATCCCTGCACTGTTACTCAGAGACTTGTCACACAAAAAGGAGATATAGTAATTTATTCAACTAACATTGAGAATCTGAGTGGGCAGAATCACAGTGCCGAGGTCTCATTTGCAGGTCAAGAGTCATCAAGTAACCTGGGCTGCCTCTTTTTGGCAAGATTTGCGGAATGACAAGACAATCAGGCAGTGCAATCAAGACCCCAGAGTCAGGTACTTGCCTATCAAAGCCAGCTGCTCTTTTTGACTGTTCCCAGGAAAGGGCACAGCTGCTGCCAGAAGGATCCCTGGGGGCTCACAGCTACATAGATTGGGTGAGGGTCTTTTGCTGGGAAAAGGGGGTAAAATGGATCTTTGTTCTTTTGATCGACGGACACATGCACCCTCTGGTAAGAGGTAACAATATTCCTTACTTGACAAAGTGGCCTTCTGGTTTTAGTTGCTGTGCACACTGCAGAGCGACACGCCCATCTAACAGCACTAATGGGATGAGGCACTGCTCAATCAGCCATCAGATGGGGGAAGGCTATCAATGGTCCTTCCTGCCCTGAACCTAAATCTGGTAGAGGCAGGAAGGCGGCAGTGATTGAGTACAACTCCACTCTCCCTTCGCATCCCCAAGCTCACCCCAAAAGAAAGCAGAAGATTTCATCCAAAGAGTAAATGCCCAAAACATTCTGCAAGTAATGAAGAATGTTACTACATGCTCCCCATAATGCATTAACTGGCAAATGGGTCTGGTGCAGACCACTGATTTCAATTGGTAATAGAGCTATTCTAAAATTTGTGATGATCCCAATACTCAGAAATAAAATATAGGTCATGTATTTTTCTCTGTTTCAATGCAATCTGTGCTGTAGTTTGAGTCTGTAGGCCATTTGGTTAATTTAGTTCGAATCTTTGAAAAACATTTTACAATAAATAAGAATGCTGCAACCTATGATTCTGGATAAATATCTTTGGGTTTATTGATTGTGAATGTCTACGAAAGCAACGCATTACATTAATAAACTGTCAAATGGTCATTGCTCTTAAAATCATGGTATTAGGTCTGTAAAATTATAATGGTACACCTTTTTCTTTTATACCTTTAAATTGTAATAGTTCCCTTTTCTCTAACAGTTACTGCAGTTGCTCCAAGTGTAAAATGAGGGCACAAATTCTGAGACTATGGGGATGTGGTACTTGTATGCAGTTGAGGTGAAGGGGCAAGCTAACGTGTGTATCTTTCTGCTTCTAAATTAGCTGCTTGCTTCCTGTGAGATTTAATTTCTTGCTGCAACACATAACCTGAAAGGGAAACATTAGGGCAGTAAGGTACTCCTATAAAACCGGCTGTTTGGAGTGGGGTGGGGTGGGGTGGGAAGGGAATGGAAGGGACACAAAGGGGAGCTCAGATTTGCATTTAATGTAATTTGATAATATATGATATAACGTAGCAAAAATATTCAGTTCTGCAGGGGCTGCCATTTATCACCTTAGCAAATTATACGTGTCCAATAATCAAATGCTTGTTTGAACAATTTAGGAACAGCAGCATGAAAGGCAAAGCAAAATCACAGTAGACCTACCAGACCATAGGAATTGATCCTACCCTGTTGACGTCACTCTGCATTACAACATAGCCATCCAACCAACTGAGCTAACTGACCCCCAAAACAGCAGTACAGCATAGAGAAAGAAGAAATAGCTGACAGAGTGAAAAAGCTGCCATTTGTAATGCAATTGAAGAGGGAGAGTGCTGAGTACATATTACTATTGACATGGTAGTACCACCTACTAAACTTGCTGTGGAGGTTTCACTGCATGCTGAATGGGTGATAATTTAATTCTGCAAAATATCAAAGTCATTACAAATAGACATTATTTTTCATTCATTAAACTATGCAATTAAATATTTCATATTTGGCATTTTACCATTTCAGCATTTTAGTGTAACAAGCATGATCTTTTGCAACAAAAGAGTGAAGATTCCTGGGGCATTTATATCAATCGATTAAGTACAATTCAATGACAATTCAATTAAGGACAATTCAATTTAATGTAATTGACAACACCTCAGTCTTTATAAATTGGGAAGG
The DNA here is from genome assembly GCA_024137785.1 of Ginglymostoma cirratum. Classification (NCBI taxonomy): domain Eukaryota; kingdom Metazoa; phylum Chordata; class Chondrichthyes; order Orectolobiformes; family Ginglymostomatidae; genus Ginglymostoma; species Ginglymostoma cirratum. The sequence goes on along the minus strand of JAHRHZ010000067.1, from coordinate 192,545 downwards.
GTTAAGAATTGTCACTTGGAAGTATATGTATTCTGCATCTGTGCCAGTAACATCCAACATTACAACAGCCTGCAATATGGATTGTATGCCTGCAGTTAAGGCTGATCTAGCTTGCTGCCTTGGAGTTGTTCCTGACGAAGGGAAATGACAACACTTCGCACTGATGATAAAGGCATCATTTTTAATATGATTATGTTCATCTGCCGGTGCCAGTAGTTGAAGTTATGAGATTTGTATTTAGTGTGTTTTGGTGAGATATTCAATTCCTTATTCTTTGCCAGATGGGCCATCATGGGGCTTGAGCTTTCGAAAATTGGAGAGAGTGATAATGTCGTTGGGTTGGAAAAGAATATAAAAGTGACTCATTGGGATGATTTTGATTCAAAGTGTTCCTTCCAGTGATTGCATTGATCAGTTTTATCTTACACTTCCAGGAGGATATGAGGAATTTGCATGTGTTCCTGTCATTTCAACATTTTTTTTTACAGTTATTCAGAATGTACCATAGATAAAGGAGATCATTCAGCTCGGCTAGTCTATGGAATTGTTTATGCTGCACTCAAGTCTCCTCCCATTCTATCTGCCTTATTGCAGCATATCTTTAAATTTCCCTTTCCTCTCATGTTAATCTAGTTTCTTTTTGAATGTGTCTAAGCTATTTACTATTACCCCTTTTGTGGTAACAGAGTAGATATTTTAACTACGTTAAGAATTCTTTTTCTGGTTTCCCTATTAGAATTTTTATGAGCCAGTTAAAAGTGTCCACCAATTCAAAATGCCTACACTTTAATAGGAGTTCATGATTTAAAAATTTCAACATAAACCTGGCTTGGAAGGCCATGTTTATGAAAAGTTATGTAATTTATTTGATGAAATTTTTAGACACGGTCAACTCTGAATCCTGTTTTCAACCATGGTTCAGGTGCTATAGTTTAATTCTTTGTTCACCATAAAATCTCCGATTTTGCCACTTAACTGAGAGCATTGTTAGTGTTTTACAGGTCAGAACACTCTTTGGGGCTGTTGTGTTGAACAGCTTGTCCCAACTGCAAAAATAAAAGCAAATGCTGTGGATGTTGGACGTCTGAAACCAACATAGTGAATACCAGAAAAACTCAGCAGGTCTGGCAGCATCTACTGAAAGAGAAACCTTAAACAATTTGAGTCCTTCTGAAGAAGTGTCATACTGGACTCGATGCTATCTCTGTTTTTCTGTCTGCAGATATTGCCAGAGCTTTCCCTAGGTCAGCTAACAATCAAAATAGGTTTCAATCAAGGAATTAGTATGAGAATAAATTCTTACTTTGTGATACCTCTCATCCTCATTCACTGCCAAAGAATAGGCTTCATTCCATTTTTTCCTCCTTAAATTGTCAGAACCTCAAAATACTGTGGATATTTTTAACTTGTAAACCCAACAATATATGTTTTAAGAAGGGTGATACAGCCAAAAATGGCCGTGGATGTAAGTTAAGTGGCAGTTTGAGGAAGTACATGGAAAATCAGACCTACAGCTTCAAGGGAAATTCAAACAACAGCCTTTCAGAGGGAAGAAAAGGCAAGTTAAATCAGACTGGAAAATGATCTCTTGTGACTGCAAAGATAACTAGGGGTTGATAAGTGCCTGCTGAATAGTGTTCCAACCCCTGCAGATGGTGTCCCAAACTGTAGACACATTTTGTATTTTTCCCTTTAAGAAATACACAAGGACAACTGTTAAAAAGCCAGTTCCAACTCTACTGGAGCACTCTCGTGGAACTGAATGTTTTTGTGTGCACCAGCCTGAGTTCAAGTGTTAGGACAGTGTGAAGGCCAGAGTCAAAGAACTACCCAGTTATCACTCCTCTCACTCTGAGTACGAGAAAGTGACCAGACAAAAGGAAACAGGACAACAAAAGGACTCTTTCTCACCCTAAATGCTGTAAATTCATTACAGCCAAAAGGAATTTGATCAACAGAATTTCAGCTAATTGCAAAATTAATGATTGTGGAATTGATTGACCAACTGCCAATGTGAGTAGCATCAGTAACCTCCTCTGTAAAGCCCTCAACTTTCAACTCTTCACTTTATGTAAACAATTGAGAGACTGAATGACATTTAAAAAAAACACATTTTGCACTCACAGATAGTAGGAACTGCAGATGCTGGAGAATCTGAGATAACAAGGTGTAGAGCTGGATGAACACAGCAGGCCAAGCAGCCTCTGATGCTGAGAGATAAAAGGTACTGCAGATGCTGGAGAATCCGAGATAACAAGGCATGGGGCTGGATGAACACAGCAGGCCAAGCAGCATCATAGGAGCCGGAAAGCTTGACGTTTCGGGCCTAGACCCTTCATCCAATCAAAAATGGC
>JAHRHZ010000067.1:63167-189791 GCA_024137785.1 Ginglymostoma cirratum | reverse complement strand
CATTACTGATGAAGGGTCTAGGCCCGAAACGTCAAGTTTTCCTGCTCCTATGATGCTGCTTGGCCTGCTGTGTTCATCCAGCCTCACGCCTTGTTATCTCAGCCTCTGATGCTGCTTGGCCTGCTGTGTTCATCCAGCTCTACACATTTTGCACTCACCTCTGTATCTACCATTTAGAGTCTACCGGTTAACAAATCAGCACTGTCCTGTCATCCAGAATAAATGTTATTTTCCCTTTACATTGTAAAGCTTGCAAATTGATGACCCTGATGAGAGCAAGACAAATGCTTCAACAACATTTTGCTTTCAGCATTACTATTGGGATATTTGACAATACTGTAGAATTGTTGAAGGAAGAAGGGTTCTTTACTTTTTGCAAAATGTTGTGGTTGTGTTTTTAAATATACATTTAATACTTGACTTGTGAGTGGAACAACCTTAATCCAAATATATTTGTTCACAAGTATTGATACCAAGGTATGATTCTTGGTCTACGCACTCAAAAATTATGAATGCAGAATATTAAATATAATATGATTGCTTATGACCCTGATCTCCATGTCCACTGGAATTTTAAAACACTTGAGATCCTTACATCCATCGAGGAGAAAAGAGCTGTCATCCCATTGTGAAAAGTGAATGCTGTAGTCCAGTACGTACATAGTCCTTAAATTTCAAAAATCACTTGTATGGTTTCAATTTATACCTATAATGATGTACTGAATCCAGAATTGGAGTATTAATCAAAGCTTACAAATATCGTCTGTGTACATAACAACGTTGTACAGAGCAATTTGCCAGAGTTATTGGAAGCCCCAAAGGATAAAGACTAGAAAAATATGCTCCTCGTGTAAAAATTGAGCTGTCAACACACTTGCAGAGCTGGTAGTTGTGGCAATATCTGCGAGTTAGATCAATAATTCTTAGAAGGTCGATTGAAGGTTATTGAGGTATTTGTACTGCTACTTGACATTTTTCAGAGTAGGAAGATAAAGAAATAGACTCTGATGCATGTTGGATTGATAAAGATCTATTGGAATTTGCATTTATATTTCACCTTAAATGTCTCAGGAACTTCACAGCCGACAAACGATATTTGAAAAGCAGTCATCATTGTTCTGAAGTTAAAATTGTATTCCTTTCCATCCTCCTCAAATTACTGATGTTCTTATTGTTTTGTTTTTTAAAGACCTGTCCAAAGATCTGAATACTGTAAGTGGGAAAGGAAAGAGTAATGGCAAGACAGAAATTGTATGGACGACGGCTACAACTACTGAACCAGAAGATAAATTTCGTTTTGTTAGTACAACGCCCAATATTAACATCAACAACCATCATCCCCTGCTTGAAGAAATCATTCATGAGACATTACTGAAGAAGGATTTCCTTGGTCAGGAACCACTTTTTACCAATAAGATAGGAATGAGAATTGGTGCTACTTTTCCTGCTACTCAGTCACAAAAACCTCAAGATCCTTTGGTTCATCAGATAGTCACCAATGACACTCCATTTTTTTCTGACATAACCACTACTACAATGGCCTCAACCTCTCCAATGACAACACTGGGCACTTCTTCATCTTTGGCAACAGATGCTGCTCCTTTGGCTGACCATGCTGGTGTAACACAAGGAGGGAAAACTCCTCCAATGTTGCGAATGGTTTCCACCACAGATTCTCTCACAACATCTGCTGTGAGCTCAGCTACATCTGAGCTGCCTGAAACTGCATTCGCAAATAGCATTACTGCATTTGTTCAAACTGAGCCTGGTCACACCTCAACTGTAACAGGAGAGCCTCAGAGCAAATCTGGTATCTTGCAACATTTCAGCGACCAAGGAGTGGCTACTGCGGTGACTAGAAACCCTCCAACAGCCATTACCACAACAGTCGGAGCAGGCACACATCAAATGCAAGGACCGACTACTGAGCAGCATCACAATCCTGCTGCAGGCCCAACCGTCTCCTCAGTTGCTAGCGAGACTGATGAGGAAACTACAACTACAACCATCATTACCACAACAATAATTACAACTGTGCAGACACCAGGTACAAAATTACTTTTTTTTAGCAATAAAGAGTGAGGGTAGTGCATTTAAGGTGCTTCACTTTCCCTCTCCCCACACGTCATTCTTAATCTACCTGCTCAATGCAGCAGGGCATGTTGGCCTCTCTAGCAGTGATCTGACTCTAAACACCAGGACATCTCCAACCCATCATGGGAAGTTTCTTGAACCGTGAATACTGCTGCAAAGATACAAGGTGAAAAAACACAACTAATCGGAAATGAAAATAGAAATTGCTGGAAAAGCGTAACAGGTCTGGCAGCATCTGTGCAGAGAAATCAAAGTTAATGTTTTGGGTAGCCCTCTTCAAAACTGAGACCTGAAATGTTAACTCTAATTTCTCTCCACAGATGCTGCCAGACCTGCTGAGCTTTTCCAGCAATTTCTATTTTTATTTCTGATTAGTTCTGTATTTTCACCTTGTATCTTTGCAGCAGTATTCATGGTTCAAGAAAATTTCTATTTTTGTTTCTGATTTACATCATCCGCAGTTCGTTTAGTTTTTATACAGAACAAATCGTGGTGACTATTGCTGTAAAACTATAGTCTACTTTAAATATAGGTTGCACAACAGTATTGAATGTCAGTTGGCCTGTATAAGGCCAGAATAAGATTTCAGTTCAAGTTGGTGTGATCTGGCACTAAAGGGTTATTCTGTGACTGACCAAGGATAAATTACAAACCAGGCTGGATGTCCTAATCACACTGAATACAGGAGCACGGGATTGCTAGATGAGGGGAAAAAAGGCAAGGTCTGGTGAGATTGCCTTCTATCACATGATACAGTGATACGTGAAGTTGTTGCTGAAACGCAGCAATCAATCTTCACAACAGACCCTGAGGGAATTATATAAAGGCAGAAAAATCCAATTGCAAGCAATTCTGTTCTGTTTGGATTTTCAAAATGGTGTTTTTCATTAATTTTTCTCCAATAAAAATGATAGAAAAAGCATATATTCATTCAGTGGTACTGTATTAACCGTGTGATACCATTTGTGTGCGATCATTGTGTGCTCTGTCCACAACTGCGTTTTTAGAACCCGCAAAGGAAAAATTCAAATCTGCCAAGTTGAGTCAGCAGTATCAGGTTTACAATTAAAATAGTTTGAAGTGTGCCTTGGAGTAAAAGGTGCTTTGTATTTTAAACCCTTGAAGCAAAGTACATTTGGAGAAGCCGAATTATGACAAAATCAGTTGCCCATTCTGCTGGCTAGAATTCTAAATCTGGAAGAATTAAATTTGACTAGTTTGCCAAGAGAATGTATTAATAAAGTAGGATGTTCCTTCAATAAATGTGCACAGGTTCTAACTCACCTTTGGTATATAACAGATATATAGTTAGTTCCTCAATAGTTTTGAATCAGTGGAGATGTGGAAGGAACAGGTAGCATCTTGTTTTTCTTGAAAATAGAACAAAGAAGAACAAAGAACAAAGAAAACTTACAGCCCAGGAACAGGCCCTTCGGCCCTCCAAGCCTGTGCCGATCCAAATCCACTGTCTAAACCTATCGCCCAATTCCTAAGGATCTGTATCCCTCTGCTCCCCACCTACTCATGCATCTGTCCAGACGCACCTTAAATGAATCTACCGTGCCTGCCTCTACTACCTCTGCTGGCAACGCATTCCAGGCACTTACCACCCTCTGTGTAAAGTACTTTCCGCGTGTATCCCCCTTAAACTTTTCTCCTCTCACCTTGAATGCGTGACCCCTCGTTATTGAATCCCTCACCCTGGGAAAAAGCTTATCTCTATCAACCCTGTCTATACCCTTCATGATTTTGAAGACCTCAATCAGGTCCCCCCTCAATCTCCTTTTTCTAATGAAAACAATCCTAACCTACCCAACCTCTCTTCATAGCTAGCACCTTCCATACCAGGCAACATCCTCGTAAACCTTCTCTGTACCCTCTCCAAAGCTTCCACATCCTTTTGGTAATGTGGCGACCAGAACTGTACACAGTACTCTAAATGCGGCCGAACCAAAGTCTTGTACAATTTTAACATGACCTGCCAGCTCTTATACTCGATACCCCATCCGATGAAGGCAAGCATACCATATGCCTTCTTGACCACTCTATCCACCTGTGCAGCCACCTTCAGGGTACAATGGACCTGAACTCCCAGATCTCTCTGCTCATCAACTTTTCCCAAGGCTCTTCCGTTTACAGTATAGTTTGCTGTAGAATTAGACCTCCCAAAGTGCATCACCTCACACTTGCTATTGAGGTTGGTTGAAGGTTGGTCTATTACTGGTTGGTCTTTAAAATTACGGAAGATGTTGTACGAGCAAACACGGAGGTTAGTGTTTCCCCTTGTGGGAAAATGCAAAAAGCAAGGATATTAATACAACATAGTCATCAAACAATTAAGTAAGAAGCTGCGAAGAGACTTCTTTCTGCTCAGAAAGAGGTGACGTATGAAACTCAGACATGCAGAAATATGTTTGATTTCTTAACATCCCTGTAAAATGACCCAGCAAACCACTTAGGCTGCTCAGCATCGTCTCCTCAATAGCAATCAGGAATGGGCATAAATGCTGGTCTTTTCATAAACACACATATCCCATGAAGAAATTAAAAAAAGCTTTCAGCTCATCGTATACTTTAATTATATGTTAAACCAGCATAAAGCCTCTGCTTTTATATGTTATTAGCCCCACATTACAACCATATTAGTCAATGAAACGTATGTGACAAGGGGCAGAATGTCACCAGTTAATAGTATCCTTATTATTTCACAACATTATAAGAGCTTTCCAACAGCTTTGAAGTTGCATAAATTACAATTTGTGAAAGCTGAAATACCAGGGACCATGTTAGGGAAAATACTTATTTAAACAAATGAAACTAATTCCTTCAAACGCTGTTTGGATTGAATTAGATATCCTCAATACTGAAGTTTAGACGTGGAGAGTGGCCTAAAAGTTTCGTATTTTAATGTAGATATCGTCCCCTTTTTTATAGGACAGCTCGAGGACTGACCTGTACTTTTGTGAATGAATTGAGGTAGCTTATCTACTGACCTCCCTTGTACAGAGGACATATTTTCAGAACGTGTATGTAATTTGTTGCTAGCAAATAAACTAAAATGTTGCAACTCAGTAAAATTTAGTTTTATTCCTTCCATCAGAAGCCATCCTTAAGAGGTTTATTGAAATAGGTCAAATCCCATGATATCCAGTCCCATTGCCCACAACTCCCCAAAGCGCTCTTATCTGCCCTCCCCCCATCCCCGGGCTGTGATCAGGTGTTGGAGGTAAATGCTTTGGAGTGATCTGTAGTTACAACAAGTGCTTTAGACAGCTTCATTTGTCATTGCACAATATTCAGCACTATTAGCGTCTCTTAGAGATGAAAGCTGTTTATGTCCAATTGCAGCAAGGTGGACAATATTCATCTTGGACTGGTACATGTAGCTGATCACTTTTGCATCCCATAGGTGCCAGGCAATGGCCACCTACAACAATTTAACTATGTCCCCTTGATATTCTGTGGCATTACCATCACTGAATCTTCCACTAACAACATCCTGAGGATTACCTTTGAGTAGAAACTAAACTGGATTAGCCATACAAATACAATGGCTACAAGAGTAGGTCAGAGACCAGGAATCCACCAGTAAGTAAAGCCTGTCCACCATTTACAAGGCACTAGTCAGGATTGTGATGGAACATTCCCCACTTGTCTGGATGAATGCAGCTCCCACAAACATTCAAAATGTTTGACACCATTAAGGACAAAGCAGCCTGCTTGATTGATACCACGTCCACAAGCATTCACTCTCTCCACCGCTGACATACAATAGCAGTATTATGTACCATTAGCAAGTGATGCACTGCAGAATTTCACCAAAGCTCCTTAGACAGCACCTTCCAAGCCCATAACTACAACCCTTTGGAAGGACAAAGACAGCAGGTAAATGACCACCTGTCAGTATCCCTCCAAACCACTCACCATCCTGACTTGTAAATATTTCACTGTTCCCTCATTGTCACTGAGTCAACAATCCTGGAACAACTTCTGTTAATATCATTGTGCATCTACCGACATCAAATGGCCTGCGGTGGTCCCAGAAGGCAGATCACTACCACCTTTTTAAAGGCAGTTGGAGGTGGGCAGCAAATGCTGGCCCAGTCAGTGACACCCATGCCTCATGAATAAATAGCTTAAAAAGATTGTACAGCTCCTTCTGCTGCTGACAGTCTCTTTGAAACACTCTTGAAGGTGTAAGTGGAAATTTCTGACTTCACTAGAATTCATTCTGTACAGCTGAATCAAATTCCAATCTGTAGTTCTGTCTACCATGTTGTAATGGTGCAGCTAAACGGAATCCTTAGGTGGCTAGAGCTGCTACCATGTTAGGTGAGCCACCTGGATTCTTCAACACCAGAAAGTTCATTCACTGCCACTATCCTCTTTTTAGCTTGGGTTCTACAGGAACTATTTGGTAGTGTATAGTTTGGTATAATAGAATCCAGATGTATTCTAATGAGAAGTGTTCTTGAATAAACAAGATGTAGTTTGTTGCATGATAGGTACAAGTTACATTGGTGTCACAGACATTGTTAGAAAGGCTGTGAAGAGACCAGATGGTACATCTGTCTCCTTTAAGATTCACAATTGATCTACTATTTATCTGTCCATCCATGTGATATGGACATCACTGGTTAGGTCAGCATTTATTGCCCTTGAGATGCCAGTCATGAAGTTCCTCCTTGAATCACTGCTGTCCTTCTGGTAAGTTAGTGGGTATTAGAGGCTGAGTTCCATGATTTTGACCTTCTGCCTTGCCCATCCAAGTCCTTATAACACCATCAGGTTAGATGGAGCTTAATTCATTTTTAAGTATTAACCCTTTCAGAACCATTACTTTATAAAACAACAAGGACCTAGATCCTTGTAAACATGCTCAGTTGTGATACTTATTTTAGATTAAAGGGAGCTCTACCGTATACTCTAAGGTAAGGTAATTAGCAGTAGTCCATAACAGACAGTAGGAATCTATCTTCTTTGTACAGAGAACATTGGTTATACATCTTGGTCCATATCAAATGGAGTGATCACATCCTGGGGAGTGTTGCCCAACAAGGAGGCTTTAGAGTGCGGATTTTTAGTTCCTTCCAAGTGGAGTTGCAGGTAGAAGGGATAGTGAAGAAGGTGTTCGGTGTGCTTGCCTTTATTGGTCAGTGCATTGAGTATAGGAGTTGGGAGGTCATGTAGTGGCTGTACAGGACATGGATTCGGCCACTTTTGGAATACCGTGATGAACTCTGGTCTCCTTGCTAAGGGGAAGATGTTGTTAAACTTGAAAGGGTTCAGAAAAGATTTGCCAGGATTTAGAGGGTTTGAACTTCAGCAAGAGGCTGAATAGGCTGGGGCTATATTCCCTGGAGTGGTGGAGGGTGGGGTGTGACCATATTCAGGTTTATAAAATCATGAGGGGCATGGATAGGGTGAATAGTCAAGGTTTTTTCCCTGGTTTGGGGGAGTCCAGAATAAGAGGCATCGGTTTAAGGTGAGAGGGGAAAGATTTAAAAGGGACCTAAGGAGAAACTTTTTCATGTGTATGGAATGAACTTCCAGAGGAGTAGGTAGAGGCTGGTACAATTACAACATTTAAAAGGCATCCGGATGACTACATGAATAGGAAGGATTGATAGGGATATGGGCCAAATGCTGGCAAATGGGTCTAAATTAATTTAGAGTATCTGGTCGGCATGGATGAGTTAGACTGAAGGGTCTGTTTCTGTGCTGTACATCTCTATGACTGTAAGTGTGAGGTAAGGCAAGGAAACAGGTCTCTCTAAACTACCATTGTCAATACAGGAATTGAACCACTGAGTAGCATCTGGCTAAGTGAATTCATCTTAAACTGCTATGATAGGATTTGAACTCGTGTCTTCAGATTATTCATCCAGTGACATAATCTCTGTGCCCCAGCACCCTTACTCTGGTTCTCTGATATAGAGCTGTTGTGAGCCCAAGATACTCAAAAGGATCAGAATTCAAACTTCTTGCATGACAGCAAAAAGGAATGTGGAAATTACATTTATTTTAAGTTTCTAACTCAGGTCTGAGTGCACTAAAATAGCAACTTCCTCAAAGAAATATTCATCAAACGAACTACTAATGGTTTTAGTGTGAAGATGCACATTCTGTGAGGTATTAAGTGACCTTAAGGTAATCTAAGTGCTCAGCTTATCCTGCACTTTAATTAGATCCATTAGAATCCTTGCTTTTATGTACAACAGCCACAAAATGTATTCTGCACTTCATAATTAAAACTGTGAATTATTTGAAACCTTTGACCCTCAATGAACTTTGTGTGAGAAGCAAAAATGATATTCCAATCCATATACTGCTCTCCCTATCCTTTTAGTCACTGCCGCACTGAGATAAGTATAAGTCCTTGTGATCTCTACGTTGCAAGGAATCAGGCACTCGGGAAGAATAGAGGACATGGAAAATTTGGCAGATTACTTTTAATGCAGGAGGCACCTGAGAGATTAAGCTGGCATCACAGAAAAAAAGCTCTCTGCTTTGATTGAAAAAAAGGCCCAGTACCATCCTTTGAGGTTTAATGGGCAATGCCAGGACAAATTAAGAGCAAGCCATCAATTCATAGCTGTATTAGAATGCTAAGCAGCATTATCAGAATTCAATGCTAATGTAATAGCCAGCTGCTGACCCAGTATCAACTGGGAATGCCTAAGTGGGAAAGTTTCTGTGTTAATGAGGTGCATTTGTGGAGTTTTATGAGAAAGATAGGGCCTCTATTTTGGCTGTAGACAACACTTCAAATCTGCGCTCAGGGAATTAAAGTAAATGAACAATAAGGAGAGAAATTATCCTGACATACAATTTGATTTGGTAGACAATCGATACAATCAACTTCAGAAGGGCCAGGCTTTATGACCGCTGCTGTTTCTCATTTGTGTTGAATCAAGTAATTTGAATGTGTCATGGAAGTGTCGCCTCCTTTGGGCTGTTCCACCCTTCAGTGAGGTCAGAGCTGATCAGCGAAGAATGTCCATATGAACTAGTTTTTGACCCAAATCCCTTAATAACTTAGTTAACAAGAATCTATCAATTTCATATTTCCATTTAACAGCTGATCAGCCAAACGTTGCCATTTGCAGAACCAAATTCCAAACTTCTACCACACTTTATCTGTGGAAATACAGTATTTCACTTTTGTGAAGCCTGGCTCTAATTCTTCAGTTATACTACGTAATCCTAGTCTCTAATCATGGGAAATACTTTCTCTCGATCTTTCCTGTCTGTTCTCATTAATATCTTTGAAATTTTGATCAAATCACCCTTAACCCCTGCAATGTTAAGGAATTCAACCTTAGTTTCTGTAATCTGTGCTCATCATTTCAACCTTAGAGTCCAGGTATCATTTTGAGATCTTCCACTGTGCATTCCAACCAAGCCAAAAGCGCCCTTCCTTAGATGGGCTGCCCAGACTGATCCTGGCATTCCTTTTCAAATTTTCCATGAAGGTCTCTGCATATTAAATTTGAAACATCATCTTGAATGACCGAAGGTCTTCCAATGTGGTTTTGAATATTTGAAACATCTTTCACTGACTACACAATGAAAAAATCAAATTCTATGAAACTAAAGCTTGCAACATCAATGCAAGTTAGAGTGATAATTCACATCTGAATGGAGTAATGACAAGATGCTGATTATTGAAAGTAAAAGTTTGATCAGATATTAAACTTTACAAACAAACAAGTATAAGCTCACTCTTTATTTTAGCAGTTGCCATCGTCAGGAATCACTTGCTAATGAATATGATTGTCCACCTCGGAAGTTCTGTGTCACTGGTCATTGGTTCTGCAGGTCCTTGCGTGACTAGTAGGTCTAACTTGGCAAAACATATGAGCTGAGGAAAAGATTCCCTCTGTCATTTAGTTTTAGGCTAAGAGCTGGCAGACTCAAAACTGAGATTTACCTCTCTCACAAGATTGTGAATCTATGAAATTCACTATCCCAGAGTGCACCGGATGCTGGAAACAGAGAATAAATTGAAGAGGAGATAAATGTTTTTAATTAGTAAAGGGGTTGAAAGATTTTGAGAAAAGGACAGAATTGTAGAGTGGAGGACAAGATGAAATCAGCCATGATCGTGTTAAATTGTGTAGCACGTTTGAGGGTCTGAATTAGCTACTCCTGTTCCTAGTTCTAATGCCCTTACTTTGAGGTCAGAGCTAACACTGATTAAATGATGTACGTATAATTTCTCTACAAATAATATAAATATTCACTGCTATTGCAGTTCTAAGGACCAGTACAGTATTTCAAAATTCCAAGGAATAATTTTTCAAAACCATTTGATTATATTTTATGTGAATGATGTGCCCATAGTGAAACACGTTGAGCATTTTAATGCAGCAAAGTATTTAAGTTTTGAAAAAGAAACATTACTCCAAATCAATCATGGAATTAACATACTTGATTTGAAGATGATCAGGTCAAATTGAGCCAAGTGCGAGAGATATGCGGCTGAACCAGCATTATGAACTCTAAATATTAAAATATTGGGTGTCAGCTTTCAAAGTCATGATGAGCAATGGGATTATAGAAATAGGAGTAGGCTACTCAGCCTTGCAATTAGATCCGGATTGATCTGCAGCTTAGCCTGTTTGAAATATAAAAGTAGGGACGTTTTGCAACCGGGCATTGATAAGGCCATGTCTGAAGCACTGAGTACTGTTTGGGTGTCCTTATTCCAGGAAAGATATAATTATGTTAAAAGCAGTTCAGACAAGATTCACAGAATTGATACAAGGAGTAGAAAGGTGATTTTATGTAGAAAAGTTGAATGAACTGGGTCTGTATCCTTTGGAGTATAGAAGAATGAATGGTGGTCTTATTGAACTGTGTAAGACCTGAGGGGACTTAATAAGGTCAATGTGTGTTTTCTCTTCAGGAAAGTCATGGATTAAGCAACACCATTTAAAAATAAGGGTTCCCCCATTTAAGATGGAGCTGAGCAGAAACTTATTCTCTTTGAAACTCTGTTCTTCAGAGAATGGTGAAGGCATTGAATATACTCAAGGCAGAGGTAGATAGTTTCTCGACTAACAACAGAGTCAAAGGTTATCAGGGTGGACTGATCATGCTCACTTAAATATGACCTGATAGTTAATGATGGCATACTAAGATGGACAGTGCTTAGAGTCACAGAGTCACACAGCATGAATGCCTTGGTCCAACTCCTCCATGCAGACCAGGTTTCCTAAGCTGAAGTAATGCTGTTTGCCAGCATTTGGCCCAAGTCCCTCCAAAACTTTCCTATCTGTAACCTGTCCAAATATCTTTTAAATGTTGTAATTGTACCCACCTCTACCACTTCCTCTGGCAGCTCATTTCATATACACAACATCCCCTGTGTAAAACAGTTTCCCATCAGGTCCCTTTTAAATCTTTCCCCTCCCACCTTAAATCTATGCTGTCCAGTTTTGGACTCCCAACACCCCAGGAAAAGACCTTGGCAATTCACCTTATCTATGTACCTTGTGATTTTATAAAGTTGTATAAGGTCACCCTTCAGCTTCCTGCTCTCCAGGAAAAAAGTCCCAACCTATCCAGCCCTCCTTATAACTCAGACTAGTAGATTAATTTTATTTCTATCTCTTTTGGATGTAAGCTCAGTGAGATTCCCAGTCAATGCAACTTTTTAAATGTATTAGGTTAGGTGGGTTAGACATGGGAAATTAGGGGAATGGGTCTGGGTGGGATGTTCTTCGGAGGGGCGGTGTGGACTTGTTGGGCCGAATGGCCTGTTTCCACACTGTAGGGATTCTATGATTCTATGATCTTCTAATTAACCTGATCAGTGATGTCATTATATCCCCCTGGAGTAGGTGGGACTTGAACTTGGGCTTGCTGACCCAGAGGTAGGGGCACTGCCATTCAGCCACAAGTGCACACAAGTACTTATTCCCTATATCTTAAAATTCTTCGTGAGCTGTTGTTCTGGGAATCCAATTTAATTTTGGCGATACTATGCACCTTTTTAATCGACATTTCAATCAAGTTGTTCAAATGCTTATCCGTGTTTTTATAATGAAGACATATCATTCAATTATAATTGTCATAATATTATTAGTTTGAAGGATGAACTCTTGTGGAAGGGAAAAAATGTGAAGGATTACGGAGAAAAAAACAGAACCAAATTAGTTGGTTCTAATCTTATCACTGATGGTAGCTAACTGCCCTGCTGTGTAACAAAATCTATTCAGATGTAAATTCATATCTTATCATTGTGAAAAGTGTAATGTTTTGTTTCACTACAATTTTTAATTTATAAAGGGGAATTAATAAAGTTAGGCTCCTGCTTAAAGATGTTCCTTGCAATTTTATTTGAACATTGCTACTGGGTGAACCAACTGTGAAAGGATAATGTTCAGTATTGATTGTAAGAGATAAAGGCCAAAATGAGGAAACATTTAGTGCAATGTGGTGCTACTACTTTGGACGGCTTGAAATCTCCTGTGGGACTTTTCCGTGTTTAAGATCGTGAGGAAATAAGCCAACCCTCCCAAAAAAGTGATGTGAAAACTGATTCATCACAGCCAGAGACACACTTCAACAATTTCACTGCAGTCAATGGGGACGAAAGATCTTTATTGATCTGCACATTGAACCCTTTCAAGGAGTCAACTTTGTGCAGAATAGAAAGTGAAATGGAATCAAGGGAGACCCAGAATGTGCTTTGCAAGTGCTAATTCCTTTGTTCGTTTTCCTTTCCAGCTCCTTGCAGTTTAAATTTCACAGACTTTGAGGGTTACATTGAGTCTCCAGAATACCCCAGTCATCTGTTCTACAGCAACTTGGACTGCATCTATACTATTACAGTCTACAGAGGATATGGAGTGGAACTTCAGGTCAGTGCTTTGTGAACCTATATTCTAGCAGCTTCTTTAAGCTACTGCTGTCAACTTTGAAGGATAGTCGGCACAAAGACTCATCCTAAACTGTCCATGCAACTACCCGTTTAGGTTATTTTGAACTCTTTCCATTGGTGGTTCTCAATTTTGTGAAAAAGACAGCCTCTAATTCAGGAGATGCAAAGATACACAATAAGTGATAGGACTTTTCTACCTATCGGTGGAAAAGTGAATGAAACAGATTAGGAGGAACATAATCAAAGCAAAATAAGAACAAGAAAAGATCATGGTTTTGTTTCTTCTTTCAGGTCAGTCTCTCCTTTTCACTACCTCACTATACCCTTCCAATCAGAACTCATTAGTTTATTTATCTCAGATTGATACAATATACGCGGTGCAAAAGACTGTGTGCCCATATTGCCCAATAGCTAATGATGCTACAATGATCTTTAATTCTATGACCTACAAGATTATAAACAGAATCCCTTGTGATGACACTTTAATCAACCTGTATATAGTCAAAGCTGAGGCTCAACCTCTGGAATCTGTAGTTCCTTCTGTAACAGAAATGTTATTCAATTTGGAAGGAGATATTTATGCACAGTTGTAAAGAAATTGATATAAAAGAGGGACATGGGAAAATTACGGGCCTTCTCAAAGAACTCCTTAGGAATTTGAAGCCATTTTATACTTGTAGATTATCTCAGCCCATAAGGATGACATTTCTAAAATTAGATGCAATCTTCCACACATCTCATTGTTCTAAGTAGTATTCTATACTAAAAACTGAGCCTGTTCAGCAAAAAATCTGAAATAATTCTAGAGAGGCTGGTATCCCATCACCCTTTATTTACATGTGGCAAGTTCTTGACATTGATCCAGAGCCAGCTCTCAGACTGAGCAGGATGTCTGACACTCCTGTTTATATCCGTCAGCTAGGGCTCCCTGATTGGAACAGATTAACAGTCCCAATCAGGGAGGTCATATTCTCTGACGTCCACCTGGCTGACCTCATTACAATTACTACATAATCTTTCTGGTGTACTTTCAATCTCACGTGAAAATGGAATTGATAATCAGTAAATTCTGTGACTTCCTTCCTGTTGACAGTACGAAACAATTCTCTTCCGACATAGGCAAACTCAGTTGATTTTTTTTTCATCTTTTTGCTTCATTGGTCTGGGAGCTCAGTGAAATTTTCTACATGCTGCTCCTTGACTGGTTGAGTGACAACAATTTGTTTTGGAGCTGTTTATTCTCGGAGAACTAGTTACACTTCTGCTTCTACAAGGACGTTAAACCCAAGTCTTGTGCGCAGGGTAAAAAGTGAGGGATGTTGACAATGAATCAAATCTCGTAAGCTTATTGTGTTACTATGTTCCTTGTAGCATGCCTTTAACCTTGAGAGTTATTCCATCTTATTCATATAGTTTCATCTTTTAAGGCTGCAATTTCAGTTTTTTTTCATATTAATCTGTCAGATCAGGTACTAACACTCATTCCTGTACGAAAAATTAACAAGATGTCCTCTGATGTAAATCTGTTAATGATGAGTCAGATGAATCATTAATTTTGGTTGAATGACTAATTTCCTCTAGGAATGTCTCAAAAAAAAATTTTTGTAATAGTTTATTGTCTAATACAGAAATGTTTCTTAAAGGAGAGGGTGCTGCCATATGAACTAGTTTGTATTTGTAAGGGGAGGCAATGACCTAGTGGTATTATCACTAATCAATCTGGAGACACAGTTAATGTCTTGGGGACCCAGATTCAGATCCCACCTTGGCAGATGATCATCTAATGATGACCAGAGAACCATTGTCAATTGTTGGTAAAAGCCCATCTGATTCATTAATGTCCTTTAGAGAAGGAACTGCCATCCTGATCTGTTCTGTTCTACACGTGACTCCAGACCCACAGCAATGTGGTTGACTTTGCCCTCTGGGCATATAGGAATGGGCAATAAATGCTGGCCTAACCAGTGACACACACATTCTGTGAATGAATTACAATAAATATATTTCACTTTATTGATACTCTGAAATTGTCCTACTTTTGTGCATTTTCTGGAAGTCTTACATACATAACATTCTTTCAGAATAACTAGGCGTTACCTGTGCCTGTGGAGTTTTGTTGTTTCACAATACTGACACTTATCCTTAACAGCAGTTGTTTTGACTGCTCTCTGGCTTCATATTTGCCTCTTCAGACAGTCTGAACATTACCAAGTGAATATGTTCAGTTGTTCTTCCAATATAAAGTTGTTCTTTTCATCTCAGGATCTTGCTGTGAATCTTTCTGATTTCTGCTTCCTGCAAATATTGAACAGCTTTCTCCAAAGCTAAGTTCTCTTTTGACGGTACAAAATCGGTCAAAATTCACAAATTATTCCAACAAAAAAAACCTGTCTCTTATGAAATCTGTTTTCAAAACTCAGAAGTTGGAGTTCTCTGCTAATCTGTAGGGGGTCTTTAATTAAATCACCAATCAAAATTGAACTCTTCTGTTAAATCTTGCCCTTTCAAGAATTTTGAGTTCACAGATTGAAGTAATTCTCAAACGTTTTTAAAACTTTGTCAATATATTTTTGATACTTTGATGATTTATAAAATCATCAGCTATGGACCTTCTGAATGCAATAACATATAAATGGCTTCATCTTCAGATTTGATATTTAAATTTGAAGCAATTCTACATCTTGAGAACTGTTTGCTCTGAAATATCCAATCTTCTGTTCTGTTTAACCTATCACTGACACTAAATCTTTTTGAAATTTTTATTTATTCATCTTAGTGTTTATTTTTCTTACTATTTTAATGCTGTTTTAAAATAACTTTAAGATTATCTGTAATCTGTTGTCTTAAAACTTATCATTTTACATTAAATCAATGTTGTTAGTTATGTTATCTTCTTTCTGAAGAAAAATCCCAACCCGAAATGTCAACTTTCCTGCTCCTCTGATGTTGCCTGGCCTACTGTGTTCCTCTAGCTCCATATTGTGTTGTCTCCATTGGATACTGATTACCGGGCATCAATCCAAGACCTGTCCTTATGATAGTTTATTCTCCATTATTTTGAATTCTTTTTGACATTCTGAACTCTATTTCTTCTTCAACTTATTCAATGTCATGGATGCTTCTCTAGTTCAGGTGTCTTACTTTCAGACCTTCTCTAGTTCAGGTGTCTTACTTTCAGACCTTCTCTACTTCAGGTGTCTTACTTTCAAACCTTCTCTAGTTCAGGTGTCTTACTTTCAGACCTTCTCTAGTTCAGGTGTCTTACTTTCAGACCTTCTCTAGTTCAGGTGTCTTACTTTCAGACCTCTGTAAGTGGAGAATGGACTAAAATGTGACACACTGGATCCCATGTTCGTAGACCTGGGAAGATACACCTTGGTACTAAATGGAAGTCAGCCCGTTGCTCTGAAAGACCAGAGATATTTGTGGTAGGGTTTTGCAGGACAATTAAAGTCATCACTGCAATGGATAAATCCACAATAAAGCAAATATAATTTGGAGTTTTACCACAAACATAAAATACAAAGGTGTAGAGATAGTGGTAAATCTATGTAAAGATTTAAGGTCTCATTTAGAATATATTGAACTGTTGTGTATTCTATACAATAGGAAGGTAATTGATGCTGCAAAACTGTACAAAACAGAATCACATGACTTTCCCCGGGACTAAGAAGTACAAATGTGCAAATGCATTGAGAAAGAAGCTAACATTGAAAGGTTGGCTAAATGTTCTTCTGTCTCCTCGTAATGTTGATATATTTCTGTGTTTCTTGATACATGTAGCTACACAAAAGTACGTTAAAATAATCTGACTCCTCACCCGTTACAAATAATGTTTTATCTTTTTTGTTGCAAAGACACAAATTGAAAAGAAGATGGAGTACAGCAAAAATCAAGTGAGACTGGTTGGATGATGCTGATTGTCTGTGTTAACAATATTGTCAGCTACAAAAGGCAGGGAAACAAGTCCCTAGTTTTAGGATCTGAAGTAAGGAGTTCCTGGGGTTAGAAATCTTACAGTGATGTCAATTTCAACATCTTGAGAAAACAAAGAAGGATGAGAATGTATGATGACTTGGAAAGAGCAAGAGTGAAAAGTAATTGGTGCTGGTGCACAGATCAGGTAGGGGACAGGTGAAGTATTTGCTTTGCCCTGTGTGTCAGACTGCAATAGGCTGACTATACACTTATAGCTATTCGGGTGTTTGTGCATTCACTGAATGAGTGGACAGAGGCATGTTGCTGGCAGGACAGGATCATAATGATGACATTTGACCTGAAGTTGAATGAGTTCCCTGTTTCCAGAGGGAATCCTGGTTGCCTAAACTGAGGTCCAGCTGGAAGTTGGAATGGGTGGAGGTCCTGTAGACATTTCGTTTCCGACTGTCCTCTTACTACTGCCCGTTTACTGGCAAGGCAGAATTGGAACCAGAAAATTGCTGTTGCAAAAACTGCAGTCCCAAAGCTGAGTTCACAATGAAGTGGAATACATCAGTCAGCACTATCATGTTGCCACTCAGTCTTGTGGCCGCAGCTGTGAAGCTGTGGATAGATGATTGATTCCAGAATCTTGGTAATAAAAGTGACAAGCTGGAGATAGCTAGCTAATTTCCAAATTGCATTATAAATGACCTTCCAAAGAATCCACAATCAAGAGCTTAATAAACCTTTACAAATCGATTAAATCTGCACTTCTGAACATTTGCCTGTGTTCTTATATGGAATCAACTCATGCAGAAATGGTGAACCATGGTTATTTCACAAAGAAGGGGTTCAGATTTTAAAAATATGATTTAAGATGAGCAAAGTACAATTTCCCCACTCCAATGATGAGCTGAATAAATGTGACTACTCTGGAGAGGCTGCCTACCATGTGCAAGGTCACCAGGAATCATTAAAGCAGACAGATAACAACTGAGGTAGAAGGTGTAAATGGAGTGGAGCTTCCGTTTGACTAACTTGTTGTTAGATGTGCTGCCTGTCATGTTGAAGACAAGTTTGTGCAAGTGATTTGATACCTTTTCTATTAATGCATTTTAGCCAGTCGGCTGCAGGTAATGCCAGCTGTACACTGCAGTAACATGTTGTAGAACAGTTATGTAAGGGTCCTTATTTAGGATATTTAAGTAGATCTTTCCTGTTTAAAAGAAGTTTTTATATTAACGACCCTGGAGTTTTCAAAGTAGGGCTACAGTTGTTGGTTTTAACTTTCCAAATGGTGCTGCAGTCAAGTGTAGGTGGGAACACAGAATTAATGACTTGTCTCCTACACTTTGTAACATGTTCTTTGAATATATTTAAAAATTACCATACCACGAATACTTGAAATAATTGTCCCCCTCCTTTCTTCTGAAATGCTTGAGGTGCCGTAACATGCTATTGTGGTACAACCATTCTTCCCATTATATCCTCAGCATTCTATCTCAGTCATCTAATCAGTGCAGAGGGAGTGAAATTACATACCATCCAAATTCTGGTCTTAAACAACATCCAAATGCATCTACTTGCATCACAAGATGATCAATAGAGATAATTCTGGCTGACTTCCCTAAATTGACAATCTTTAGGAATACAGCCTCTTTAAAGTTAGAGTCTCTCTTTTCTTAACTGTCTCCCCGCACTGCATGGCTGTACACTTAGGAGCACAGCAACATCTCCATCAGTGCTCTGCTGAAACTTTTGTTTGCTTGTGAGATCAGAAATTTAACAATATCAACCCTCAGCAGTCCATATTTGTATTATTTTCTCTTTGAATTCTCTTTCTTGTGAAGCAACTACACAGGGTATGATGAAGTGGATAGGGATGACAATCAGTTCAGTTTTAATGACCCAATGTCAAATTGCATGGTCACTTTATCTGGTGCTAACCCACAAATGAGTGGATTTATTGAATTCAATATTGTAACTTGTCATGGTGGAATTTGAACTCGTGATCTCTACATTGCTTGATCTGTGCTCCAATTACTAGGCTATCGTAGCCACTGCTGTGCATTGGTGCTCTAATGGTGTATAACACTGATCTATTTTTCAAGAATTTTATTCATGTAAGCTTTGATGTGGGCAATCTGTTCAAATTTATTTGAATGACTTTTTAGTGAAGAAAGAATATTCTAACCCACAACTGCACTTTCTAAAGAAAAATGGTTAAACAGAAGTGTCACTTTTTGTCAATGTTGCTATCAGTCATTGGGAATCAAGCAAACCTGCTCTAACATGATGTGCTGCATCTCCATTAAACCATCTCTATCCTAATGCAATCATTTTTGATTTGCACCTGAGGACATTAATTGCATTACACATTGCTACAGAAAGAAGGTCAATTGTTATTTATTAGATTTTTCCTAATGACAACCAATTGTACCTTCAAAAATTCCCTCTTATTATAAAGTGGGTGCCATTTTAGCAGGTCTAACTGTGATGTTGACTCTTACATTCTAAGCATCGTTTCAGCAGTAACTCAAAATATGCCTCTAGAGCAAATCATAGTCCTCAAGTGCTTGCATTTCAATGATATTGAATCATATTTCTATATGATAGCTTAATTCCTGTATGACATAGTGTTTACACATTGGTTGTTCATGGGAGGCACCTTGCCATTAAAATGTATGCAGCAAACTTAGTCTTTATTGTAATGGAAATTATAATTATTATTTATTAGACATATATCTCCATGTGCCTTTCAAGCAACACTATTGAAACCACCACCTCCTCCTTCCTCCCAACCTCCTAATTAGTTGAATACACAAACTATTACCTTGTAAACAGTACCTTTTCAATTTGAAAACTGTTTCTGGTTCCAGTCCAACCCTGTATTCTGAATTGTACTGAGAAATGGTTAGAATCACAAGATGCAGCTGGAGAAAGTCTAATAATCTTTTTTTTAACTCATCTATTCAGAGAGTTCACACCTGTCACCACCTGTGCTCCTACGTTGGGGTATCCAATTGTGTCTTAAATTAATCAAAGATTGCCATCCAATGCTATACTCAAAGGACAATTACTCGTTGTATGATGACCTAAATTTGACTTTTACTGTGTGAACCTATTAACCTTTGAGCAATTCGCTTAGATTGGTTCAAAGCAGTGGCACTGATTTCTTTTTTGGACTTTGCATGGTATTGTGTGCCATACGTTTAATCCTTTAAATCACTTCCTTTCAAAGCTGAAGAAATCTCAGATCCTTAGAATTATTTGTGTGTAGCTCTCCAGATTCACCTCAGCACTTTGACGCGGTTCCATTGTGTACCACTGACCACTGGTCAACAGAAAGCTCAGTGAGGTTTAACCAGGATAGTTTGCCAATGCAGACTCCATGGACTTACTCATACAGTTTTGGATTCCGTTTGCTGTTGATTTGCTCCACTGCGGTGAATTACTTGTTCAATGTCAGGATGAGTAAAATCCCCAAACCTTTGTAAACTTTATCTTGAGCTATTTTTGCACCACTGATCAGGCATACATCATACTGATGCCATATTTATACATGGAATACAAATGATTACAGAAACTATCATTTATTCAGCAGCCTCATAACAGGAGTTTGCCAAGGCCATTGTGTAGTGCTGAAAATTAGGTTATTTTTAATTATAAAGGTTACAGTATCTGCAGTATCCAGTCTGCCTGCTGTTATAACATGTCAATCTGGCTTCAATTAAACTGAAATAATAAGCACAGTAACATTTCAGGAATTCTAATAGTTTGACTTGAAATGTTATTGTGCTTATGATGTGGATTTAATTGAGACTAGACTTAAAGTCAGGAGTATATATGGAGACTAAGAAGAACACAAAACAGCTTCACTGCAATTAGTTTAAGTTTTATGGAATGATAAACAGTATAGGCAGAACAACTGTGAATCATAATCTACAATCCTCAGACTGATGGAAAAAAAAGACACCTTATCACAAATGTCATGGAGCTCTGAAACCGTCATAAGATGAGAACCTCTCTGCTTCTGTAACCTGTTTGTATAGAGCAAACAATCGCATTCCTAACCATTGACTGTAAATGGTCCTTCCAAGCAGCTCACTCACTCTGTTGCTGTTGAGTGGGAGGTTCAGGTTTAAATCCCAGTTTTGCCTGACGTTCACATTTGGTTTATTCATTGGAATGAGTTTGCTTGACTTTGGCTGGATTGCACTGCAGGAAAGAAGAGCCAGTGGAGGGAATGAAGATCATTCCCTTCCTGCTTAACTGGAGCCTGCTTCCTAATTGGAAAGTGGCATTGATAGTTTCCGTAGTGAGACAGGTCTTGAGATTTTGGTATTACTTCCCTCCATCATAGAGGGAGAAGTGAGGATGTTTGCTGATGATTGCACAATGTTCAGCACCTCAGATGCTGAAACTGTCCGTGACCAAATGCAGCAAGACCTAGGCAATTCCAGGCTTAGGCTGATAGGTAACATTTAGTGCCTCACAAGTGCCAAGCAATCACAAACTTTAACGTAACCATCACCCTTGACATTCAGTGGCATTACCATCACTGAATTCCCCCACGATCAACATCCTATGGGTTTGTATTAATCAGATGATGAACTGGATTGACATATAAGAGCAGGTCCGAAGCTTGGAATCCAGTGAAAGCCACTCATTTCCTGACTCTCAAAAGACTGTCCATCACTGACAAGACACAAATCAGGATTGTGATGGAATACTCCTCACCTGCTTGGGTGAATGAAGCTTCAACAATATTCAATATGTTTGGTATCATCCAGGACAAAGCAGCTGCTTATCGACGTTCTTTCTTTGTCACAGTGTCAAAATCTTGAAAATCTCCCCTCCCCCTGCCCACCAGCATTGTGGGTCGATTTACACTAAGTGGACTGCTGCAGTTCAAGAAGACAGCTCCCCCCATCATCTCACAGGCAACTGGTAATGAACAATAAATGGTAGCTTAGCCAGCAATGCCCTCATCTCATCAATGAATAAAAAAATGAGACTGACAACATGTTTGGCGCAGTGATGGAATGATGTGAACATAAAGGCAACATAATTTCGAGGAATTTATCCCTGGTTCTTGACTGTTACCAATTAATCATTCCCACAATTTGTATCAGCTACGTCCAAAAGCATATTTTGATGAAACAGCAGATGAAAGTGTAAAACACCATGTAGATGTGCTGGTTGAGGTAATGGTAGGATTTTGCTGAGATAGTAAAGTTTTAATTCAACAAATAGTTTTTCTACTAGCCAATTTGAAAAAGGAATACTGGTGTTTGAAATGTTCCCGATATAAGAGCCAGTGTTGTAAAACAGAGTCTGGAGGGTATGGAGTAGAAACCATACTTTGCAGGCAAATTGTTCAATAACTAAGCTGCCATTTCGAAGTGTGTAACTGGGGAGTGTCACAGTAAAGAAAAAATAGTGAACAATTGAGACAAATTACAATGAATGCTTGTCACAGATAAAGCACATTATCAAGTTATTGAAAGCATTGTGGATTGAACATGAAATTCAGAAAGAGCAGTGTGCTTCATATTTATTAAACAAAATGTTTTTCAATTCAATATGCCTTCATCCTTCAAGCAGAACCTGAGGATAATTTTGAAGTCTGTCTCAGCAACAAAGAACCTTCTCCATTGTCAGAGTGTACTTGGAAATTGTTGGGAACTTTTTGAAATAAATGCATTTAGACTAACGTTGCTTAATCATCCTCCTTTTCACTTTGTTGCTTGTGTCAAGTGGGATAACATACCTTTCATTTAATTGTTTAAAGAACAATTTTGGAATATTACAGTAGTTAGGTGTTTGTTTTTTTGACTGCCACAGACCTGATTTGTCAAAGGGGCTTTTTCCATACTGCAGACATCTATGATTCTAATTTTGGTAGGAAGAACAAGGCAAATTATTAGAAATATTTTTCACCTAGGTTTCCATTGACCTCCGCCCCTTACAATCTTAAATCCAAGCAGCTAGTCTTCCTTTTCGATTTTTGTGTCACCTATTTTCAACTTTCTGTTATTTTTTTTTTGTGCACCCGAAAAACAAATTACTGTCCCAACTTTTATTCCTACCTATGATTTGTACATCCTGGTGACTGTGGTTTGCCAAGTCCAAAAATGCTCGGTGAGTTGTGACTCTCGGAGAAAACTATTTAGAAATTGTTTTACAATCCACCATTTAGTCTGTTGTGTGATGGCAACCAATATTTATTACAGACCTGAACTTTTTAAAATTTTTTTATCACTGTCCTCCCTTGTATGATAGATCCTTGTTTAGATTTGCAAATTTAGTCAAGAAGCTATGAAATTTTGGGGTTGGGTATTCTCTCTCACTTAGTATTGATGAACTTCATTTCAGGGATCAGGTTCCTTTTACCGTTCCCATGTGTTGCTGTAAACTGCAAAATGCTAGATATATGAAACCTCAACCATTCCTAATGGTGTAGCTCCTTCCTATCCCACTTTCCTCAGAGATATTTATGTACTTCTAATGGGAACAGTTTGTACATCTCTCTTTCAGTCACTTCATTATTGTTGGCTGTGCCTTCAGTTATCTAGGCTGTAAGTTCTGAAATGCTCTCCCTGTATCTCCTCGCCTCTCTACCTTTATTCATTCAAGACACTCCTTAAAACTCACCAGTTTGGTCAATTTTTGGTTATATGACCTAAAATGTCCTTATGAGATTTTAAGCACCAATATTAGGAAGTTTTATTATGTTTAAAGTGCTATGTTTCAGGATGGTAGAATGATCCAAGCATCAGAGCCTTATTTTCAGGTGACCTGTTGTCTGCTGCATGGTGATTCTGGTTGAAGAATGGGCTCCATTGCAGCTGTGATCTGCCTCAGTCAGGGGTTTAAGTAACACATCAGCCATGGTCGCAGAGTGGAGCCCTTGTCTCCCAGTAGCCTCCTTTGTAAGGCATCCTGCCCTTGTGCTGAAGCAATATAACATGAGAGTTCTCATGGAACAGGCATCATGACAGCTCTCAGGGTAGCTAGCATGGAGTTTTAAGATGTGGTACCACAAAGATCAGCGATGACTTGAACATTGACCAGATGGAACCATTTACTTTTGATGAAGTCATTTGCAATGCGATATACAGTCAACAGCATCCAGTACCTAAGGAGTGGGGGGGGATGCGGAGGCGTGCTACATATGTGGGCAAAGCCTACTGTCTGGGCTGCAGCACTGACTGGGTGGAAGGTTATGGGATCCTACAGCGGTCTCCAGATTAAAAAAAAAAGTGCAGCAGTTTCCTTGATGACCATTGGGACAGGATAGTCATGTCCACACAGGTCCTGCTCCATCAGTTAGCATCGTTCTGACACAGTGTCCCAGGACCTCCTCTGTAAGTAGTAGTAATGAGTCTTGCTTAACTGGAGGAAATGCCACCAAAGATGATAGACTCTGGCACTTCAGCCGCAACCTCCTCATGTGGAGGCTGTTAGGCATCTGCTGGAGGTTGCTGCTGGTCCTGGGCTTTCCTGCTCCTCCTCCATTTCCCTGCTGTTTCATAGCAACGTGACTACAGAAAAGATGAGCCCTGCTGTGGCTGGATCCACTAATCACAACTGAAATTAAAACCCGTGTGGCGAGGGTCAGAAAAAGAACAGGTCCTTACCAGGCAGGTTACTATGATTACAGATATTTTCAACCTTCCTGGTGTAGATGGTTGATTAATGTTATTATTTTTAGCATTGATAAAGTGGGTGTTGTTGGCAATGCCAATATTTATTGCTCATCCTTAACTGCCGTGAGCTTAGTTAAGAGTCAACCACATTGGTGTAGGTCTGGAGTCAAACCAGGTAAGGACAGCTAGATTTCCTTCCCTAAAGGTCATTAATGAATCAGATGAGCTTTGACAGCAGTCAACGTTGGTTGCACAGTCCAAGTTAGAGTAGCTTTTTGCTCTAGATTTTTATTTGATTCTAGTTTCACCATCTGCTATTGTGCAATTTGAATCCACCCCTTTAGAATATTACCTGAGGTTCTGGATTACTATTCTGGCAAGACTATACTACACCACCCACTTCGCTTGAAGCACTTCACATCACTGACGGAGAAGGAGCCAGGAAATAGGAATTATCTTGGTTAACTGATTAAACGCAAACCTGACAAGTCACCTCTGGTCAAGACATTACCATGGGCTGCAACAGGAATTGGCTATTCCCACAGTTCTTTTAGAGAAAAAAAGTGCTGTATCTCTAAGTAAATATTGTGCCTGTGATAGCAGAGACCAGACAGCCAGAGCTGCCAATCAAGGAACATTTCCCCCATGGCTCTGGTGTTTCACCAGAGTAGTGGTTGCTGAGCTCTCAGCCATGCATTACTCGGGACGTGAGGTGTCACTGGGTGGGTGTGTGTACATATACGAGAATTGGGAATGTAAAGAGGATCTTTAAAATTCACCTCTCAAGAGATTCACTCTTTCAAACCATGATTCACGAACCTCTGAAAGTGCCGTGAATCGCGATTCTTTAAAAAGCTGCCCCAATTCCATAAAAATTGCAGGGGAGCAGCATGTATCCACCTCAATAACATTGACAACCAGCTTAGGAATGATTGGGAGAGCTAATGCAGATGGAAATAGCAAGAAGGAATCTCTGCTCTGCAACTGAAATCTGCAAATCTTCAGCTTCACTGCCTGCGTGTCCACTTTCAGTACTTTTCCCCACGTTACAGATGTTGATGACTGAAAATATATTGTTTTGTAGATTTTGCATGAGTTTGCCTTCACTTTCATCTATAATTTTTCTGTATCTCCCTACGTTCGTCCTGCAGCACTAGATCTGAGGACGTGCTAGGATCCCTGCAAAATAATTAAAATGCAAGATGTTTGACCCAGTAATGTGATAGTTTGGTGTAAGGCAGAGCAGAAGCAACATTTCACCCTTATTTTCACCCGAGTAACTTTTTTTTGACCAGCTGTGATTAGAGCTGTGATTACACATTGATCAGCAAATCGGTTTCACTGAGTCTTTGAATGCAACCATATGAAATCAGTGCTGAATAAAATGAAAAACACAGAGACCGAGTGTATCCACTAGTCTTTTCAAATGATGGTAAGAATAATTCATTCTTCAGGACAAAACAGAGGTGACACGAAGCAGCTAAATGAAAAGGCGAAGGGCAGTTCCTTTCTATGCGTGTGTAGGACTTTAATCTAGCATTTGGAATGCCTAAAGGGGTACTCCAGAAAGCCTATCTTTGTACAATAAAAAAATCTGATACATAAATATAATTTTAAGTGTGCACACACAGCATGACTATGTATCAGTTTGTTTAGCAAGCAGCCCAAATCTTAGAGGCTGGGATTCTCTTTGCGAGGAACTGTAAATTAATTTGTACATACATTATTCAGTTGGGAGAATAAAATGCAGTGTCCGATAAGTGAGTGATGGATTTTAATTTACATGCATGACATCTCAGTCACTCTTTCAAAATTCATTTGTTTGCATATTTAAACTCTAAACATCAAATGGCAAGGAAGTCACTTGGGCCAACTTTTGAGGAATTTTCTATTCCTGTTGGTGCCTTTCAAATAATGTACGATGTAAACAGTCAGAATTAAGTCAACCCCATAATTCTAAATTGAAAATAAATTCAAATTATTCTTTCAAAATGAAAACCTATAGACAAACATACTGCGAGGAAATATTAGGAGAAGCTGATGTTTTAATCCCTGAGTAAATAATATTTGTTTTTATGGCAATCTGATGATAAGGATCCACCATGTTCATATTTTTGCTAAATATAGTTCTCAATGCAAATAAAATGTCTCCTGGTTTTCCAGAGGAACAAACTGGCGATGTACGTTATGTTTCACTTGGATGCAGAATGTTATATATGCATGTCTATGTGAAGATACAAATTAGGGTCAAGAGTTGGCTGCTCAGTCCCTTAAACCTGCTCTTGCATTCAGTAAAATCACGCTAGATGCAATTGTCACCTCAATTCCATATTTCTGCCCGTCCCAAGTAATCTGCTTTTTAATATTCCAAGACCCAACTTTTGACTGCCTTTTGAGGAAGAGTGTTTCAAAGATTTATGATCCTCTGAGAGAAACAACCTCAACCCACACCTGACTTTTAAGAACTGACTGCCAGTTTTATGAGTTCATTGGACACAGAATGTAAACTCTTGTTTCTCTCTCCACAGACCTGCTGAGAGTCTCCAGCACTTTCTGTCTTTAGTCCCAGCTCTAGCTTCTCCGACAAGAGGAACCCTCCCCAGATCGTATTCCAGAACATAAAATTTGCTTCAAATTAAGCAATCAGGTCGTGCTTTAAAACATCAGCTTTTGAACAAAAAGACTTTTAAGAAATACACCTTTGTATATTTAAGATTGGCACGCTGGCCCAGTTGGATTAATACTATGTCAGTCCGCCATCAAAGGAAACCTGATTTTAAATTCTTGAAAAATGACTTTTTAAGACTATTTTCTATTTTATTCTAAAACTATTTTCTGGTTATATTTGGGAACAGTAGTAAGTTTGAGCAATTACATTCGACATCTTTTGGTATATATATTCATTAGTGTTCTCATGCTTGTAAGTCCCAAGTTAATGCTTAGGGCTTTCTTAAAGGCTGGCAAAATGAGTGCAATTAACTGAGGGACGGATTGATGATTATCCTGGGATGTAGCTCATTTCATGGAGAACTGGCTAACAGTGTGACATATAAAAGCTTCCAAAATGTTGCAGAAACGGGAATGGTGCTGAGTGCCGTTTGTGTTTAAAATTCTTTGATCATTTCCACTGGTTATAACTTGGGGGGAATTCAACCAAACCACCTCCCCCACCCACCCCAGTACAATGAAACAGTCACTTCAGGCCACTTTACCTCAATTGGATTCATCATCACCTTGACCTCCCTCTGTCGTGCCCTTACTATTCCTCCAGTCATAGTGAGAACAGCAGCATTGGAGACAGAATCCGTGATTGGAGCTGCTTGTCACTTACCATAGACTTCTGTCCCCCAGGCTGGTCCACTACTGCTGTGAGTTTAACAGAATGTATTGTTTTGGCGCACTCTGCACCTGCTCCTTCAATTCATCACAGAGTCAGATTGTACAGGTATAGAATTCTGTTTTTGTACAACTCCATGATGAATTGAAGCCACAAGTGCAGAAAAATACCATTCGGTATAAATGTAGGAGCAGCAGATTTGGAATTACCGGGCTTTCAATTCATGTTGGGTGAGCCATATTCCATCAAAACCCGAATGGCGAATAAATTTGAGAATGGTTGCCCCTGTCTTTGTTTTTGAGGTCCACTGAAAACTTTTCAGGGTTCAATTCGTACGTCATCCCCATTTACTTTGAAAGCTGACTGTCAGTCATCTCAGAGAGACTTTTGACCTCCCTGGTTCACCGAGCTCATCCCATCCATTTGTAAATGAGACACTCTCAGAGGTTTACATACAAGATCTGGTTTTTAGAAGAGTTCGTGCAAAATTCTTTTCACAATGCAGGCTGTTTTTTTCAGTGCTGTGTGGAGTTTAACCTGGAGGTGCGGGATGTGGTCAGTGTCTTTGTCCCCCTTCAATGTGGTGTGCTTGGGCAGGTCACCCGGGTGACAGTAGGCACACAGCGAATTCAATCTCGTGAGAGCTGATGCTGCTGCACCCGTTGTAATGGGCCGGGCACGAAGTCTCAGAAATTTGGTTTAAATAGCAAATTCATGATGCCCGTGGCCTTGGAAGAGATGCTGATGTCAGGTGATTCTGCTTCATCACTATGTAGACGTAGATGGAGTAACTTTCTTTCCTGGACCTTCTCCTTTCCTGCTGCCGTTTTTACTTGGAAGCTTGCTGTGTTCGCTTGTCATCAGCCATATTGACGATCAATATCTGAAACTGAACAACGCAGCCCAGTTAATTGGGTGCGAGGCCAACTGTTTGTTGATTAGCATTACCTAAGTTATCTTTGTGGTTTACATATAGAAAGATATCTTCTTATCCTACTGTGGTTACCTGTCTGACTTTGATCAATTTGCTGCATTTACCTGTTTTATCTCAATATAAATAGTCCTATTTGGTTCAGCAATATGACTTCAAGTAGTAAGTATCGATAGGAGTAACATGTATCGCACTCACCTGCTTTGTGCATAACAAGCATTGTTCTGAACTTGTAGCCAGTTTCTTAACCCTTTCCTTGCTGTTCTCTGTTTTAAATTTCATCTGTTTGTCTGTCTGCTGCCTTTATCCACTTTACATCTGTGGGTTTTTATTTAACTTCATTCATGGGAAGTGAGCATTACTCGCTAAGCCAGCGTTTTTGTTCTCCCTCTTGTTGCCCTGGAGAATGTGGTGATGAGCTACGTTCTTCAACCACTACTATTCATGTGCTGTATGAACACCTACAAGAACTTTGGGAAGGGAGTTTCAGGATTTTAACCCAGCAACAGTGATTGAATCTTCATGTAGGAGTGGGATAGTAAGAACTGCTGATGCTGGAGTCAGCGATAACAGTGTGGAGCTGGAGCAACACAGCAGGCCAGGCAGCATCAGAAGGGCAGGAAAGTTGACATTTCGGGTTGGGACCAGTGTTCATAAATGGGCAAGGGGGAAGGGAGCTCTGAAATAAATAGAGAGAGAAAGGGTGGGGGTGGGGAAGGTAGGTGGGATGGTGATAGGTTTCAAAATCTTCCCACCCCTGGCCTCATCCCATGGCCAACCCTCCCTCTTATCCCCGCCTCCTTGACCTGACACAACTAGTCCATCTTCTCTCCCACCTATCCGCTCCTCCCATCTGACTGACCAATCCCCACCATTGCCTACCTGCACTCACCTATCACCATCCCACCTACCTTCCCCAGCCCCACTCCTCCTCTCTCTATTTATTTCAGAGCTCCCTTCCCCCTCCCCCATTTCTGAACAAGGGTTCCGACCCAAAACGTCAACTTTCCTGCTCCTCTGATGCCACTTAATGTCGGAATGTTTGTGTGATTTGGGGAACTTGCAAGTGGTGCTGTTCTCATGTATCTAGTGCCCTTGTTCCTCATTTAGTCATCAGTAGAGTGTTTCCTTGCCTACATCTAACATTTTGCCATAAGACTTTGTAGGGCCCAGATCCAATATTGAAAAATCCCAGAACTGATCTCTCGCAACGTATGCCACTGTATCACAACCTCTGACAGGTTTGTCCTGCTGGTAAGACAGGACAAGGTGATGAGTGCCAGGGATGGTGATAACAGGGTCTCGGATTTTGACTTGATGATGCCATGCAGAGAATAACTGTCCGTCGCTTCCCTGAACAGTCAAACAAACGGTTCTTCCAATTTTGCCCAGATTTTAGTAAGGAGGTCAATGCATTGTCATCCAGGGTTGGGTGTGTCTTTGTTGTTTCTATTGCTTAGGTCAATGCTTGATGACCCCCAGCCCCAGTTTTATTCTGATTTGAAATTTCAGTAGCAGTTGCTACATCTGAGCCTCTTGCTGGTTATGAGCTAAAGCAGTTAAAAGTCCAGTGCTCTGTGTCCAGAGTCACAAGTAGTCTGGACTGCATCAGGTTGACAAGTTTTCTTCCTGACAAGGTAGACAGATGGGAGGCTGGAAAAACACAGCAAGCCAGGAAAGGAGCAGTCTTCCCCTCCTTCAGATGCTGCCTGGCTTGCTGTGTTTTCCAGCCTCCTATTTGTCTACCTTGGATTCCAGCATCTGCAGTCTCTTTGTCTCTTTATTCCCTGCATGATGGTTTTACAACAGTCCAATGATAACATGGGCACCTTTACTGAGACTAACCTTTCATTCCAGTTATCCTGGTAAGATTTGAACTTACATCTACAGAGCAGTGGTTGCTGCCTCTGAATTATTAGTCCAGTAACACTTCTACCACACCATTTTTTCCTTCTATCCACTTTGCAATTCACAACACTTCCAAGTTGTGACGAATTTTAAGATTTCAGTAGCAGTTGCTACGACTGAGCATCTTCCGAGTTAAGAGTCAAAGCAGTTAAAAGTGCTCACCGTGTCCAGAGTTACATGTAGCCTGGACTGCATCAGGATACAATATTTTCTTCCCTAAAAGCCCTGCATAAGCACGTCTACACCATTAATATAGATCAAGGAAAGCAATGGTTGTTTAGTTAAGTGATAGCTTTGTATGTTTGCTCTAGTCTGGTAAATGATGGTAATTTCTACGAAAGGTTAAAAGAAAATCTCATTTCTGAATCTTGGCTGGTTCCTGTCATTTCCTAAGGTGAAACATAACCATATTGTTAACTTATTTTTTTTAAACCTGCTGAGAGGCAGATGATTACAGCTGGTAGGCTGTGCCCATCTTACTGCAGTACAGGACTACATGGAATGACACGCAAATGTAAGCTTCCCCATTTGACCTTAAAGGCTGCCAGAAAGCAGGGTACAGCTCTCCCACTCAAAGATCTTTGCTGTGAGCCTTCCCTGGAGGCTTGTCTCAAATTATTTTGTGTCAGCTGTACAGAGCCAGCAGGTTTTTTCTTTGCTCACGGTCCTGATGCCACAGGAATCTCCACGGCACTTAATAGACGAGAGTTGCCATGGTTACAGCCTGTGCTTGCTGGTGCTGAGAAGAAAGACAGAACTGCTTGATTTTTTTTCACTTTTTCAACTGCTGGTGGCTTAGGGCAAGACGGTTCTAGTTGAGTTGTCATCTCACAGACATGGACTAAGCTCTGCTTGTGTGAAGTCACGTTATCCTGGCGAATAGGCCACAATAATTGACTGTTGGATTGAAGAGAGACTTGCACCGAGAATTTCCACTGCATCGTTCTGTTACCTTGCATCTCCCTGGTTTTGGGCAGTCCTTCTGGTCACTGTATCAAAGCCAACACAATTGTCCATGGCCTACAGCATTCTGCCCGCAAGAAACGGGGATGTACGTGTTGTTCTTCCATCTGAGCTAAAGGTTTTCTCATCTGCGTTGATGAGCTGAGGCATAGACCGGGTGATGGCTTTCTCAAACTTCAGTATAACTCGAAGGGTGATTCTGACAGTCACCTGCATGATTCCTCAATTTGAAAAGAAAGACTTGCTTTCACCTGCATCCTTTCACAAGATGACGAGGATGAAACTACCACCACCTTCCCCCCCACCCCCGCACTCCAAACCCTTACAGCCAATGTATATCTCTTGAAATGTCCCAGTACAGGAAACACAACTTTGTATGTGGCAAGGTCCTGCAGTCATGCGGTAATGGCAGGATAGTCTGATTTGATGGTTGAGGAACAAGCCTTGATCAGGAGCAGGTAGCTCTCCTGTTCTTCTGGAACTAGTGTCAGGGATCAGTTATATCTAATTAAGAGGGAGGACTGGGTTGAATGCCCCCTCTGAAAGCTGATTCCCAAAGTGCATCAGTCCAGTTTTCTGCTGTTGTTTCTGATGTTGGATCTGTTCCCAAAGCCTTCGGATACAGAGGCGAGTGCTGCTACTGAGCTCTGGCAAAGAACCCCCCCTCTCCACCACGCTACCAGCCCCCCACCCCTCCCAACCTGACCTTGCTCCCAGTCACTATTTCATTTTTGGCTTTGTAGTATTCACTCCTAACTCAATGTTTACTTCAGAAACAACAAGCTGCCATTTTCTTTACCGCGAGTGTGAATGATGCCAATTGTAATGATCTCTCCCACTCTCCCATCTACTTCTCACACTCACCTTCTGCTTCATTTTCATCCATAATTCATATGTGAATTTTATGTCCTGCTAGTTTCTGATAATTTTCAAGTTATTTCCTATCTTCAAAAATGTGCACTATGCAAAAAATTGAACTAGGCAACTTTTCTAACACAACATGGGAATCGTGTGCTTAAAAACATAAGTTGCAAATAGTTTTAAATTAAACAATTTTGGATTAGATTGTATATTCTGTTACAAGGTTGTACAGAGTGTGTGGTTCCTTTAAGAGAGAAAGTGCTTTTCTAAGCTTAGAGTTTTACACAGACAATAAGTGTCTGCATGCAGCTGAAGATCTACAGCCAGTCTAAAATTGAAACATGTATCAATTAGCTGTGTGATTGGAAACCTTAGGCTTGTTTGATGTTTTGGCAAAGAGCTGAAATCAGTCAATTAATTTGAACCAAACACTTAGTGATTAAAAACCAATTGAATTTAAATCTGATGTTTTTGACAACTTCAGACCAATGCTGTTGTAAAAAAATTGACATGTCGTCCAAGGTGTATAAGGAGAGGATTTTTGAAAATTTGTGTGAGGGTGAAAAGCCAGCTGAGAAATAAGCACCTAGCTCTCACAAGAAATCACTAAGCTCTCTAAGAAAGCACCATCTTATCCACAAAAATTACCATGGCACTTCTAACTAAGAGTCTTTACAGAGAAAACATCCCTGACAGCAGGATCAGTGGAAGAGAGGCATTATGACTGGAGAGACAATGGAGAAGGCAAAGCATTCCAGAAGACACATTCTGTGTGGACTTTGAAAGACTAAGTTTTAATTTGTTTTCTTACTACTTGGGTTACATAAGTGAGACTTGCATTTATTGGAATAGCATACCAGTAGAATTTGTTCAGTGACGGAATATTTAGGATTTGGGGGGAATTGTTTGGTTTGTTAGTAGTTCTGCTAATTTGTTCGCTGTTAGGGTTAAATAAATAAATTGTTACTAATGAAGTGAATAGCAGGGATTTTCTTTCTTTTAAGCTCCCCTTCTCTGTAATAGTTTGGGGGCTCAAGTCCTGAATCTAACCGGTTCATGTATGGGATCTGAACAGATCTGAATGAATTTGGACAGATTTAAACAGACTTAGGGATTAGTGCCCTAGATCTTTAAATAAAACACAGGTGAGGAAAGTCTGTTTAATTTTGCTTGCTTGTTGTTAGTTAAATCAGAAGAGGGGAATGGCTCTTAACATTTCTGAAGAAGTTCTTTGGGTTTGAAGATGCTTCCCAAATTTGTCAACAAAGTTTAGAAAAACAGAGGAAGGATATACTTATACGTTTGGCAAACAGGCTAGAATTGGGTTTAACTAGTAACGGAGTTGGTCAAGCATTTAGGTGTATCAGAGAAACAGACAAGTGCAGTGGAGTTAGAAAAGCTTAAATTGAAAATTAGATAATTGGAGCTAGAAGAAAAAGTAAATAAAAGAAGAACCAGGGCATTAGAGAAGGAAAGGGAACTGAAATAGTTTGAATTACAGTTTAAAACAGAGGAAAAAGAAAAAGAAGGAATTGCTCTGGCTGAACAAAAAGAAACAGAGAGAGAAGAAAGGGAAAAAGAAAGACAGGGAAAAACATCGGAAGTTGCAAATTGAACAGGATAACCGAGGTAAAAGGATGGAAATGAAGGTAGAAAATAGGTTTAGTGAAGAGGAGAGTGATGATGAGCAGACCCATCGTAACCAAAGACCAGATAGGGATATATACAAATATGTCAAAACATTACCAAATTTCCATTGAAAAAAAGACGTAGCAGCCTTTTTCGTTTCCTTTGAGAAACTGGCTAAGCAGATGAATTGGCCAGATACTGTATGGGTAATGTTAATTCAGAATAAATTGGTAGGCAGGGCGAGTGAGGTGTTTGCAGTACTGTCAGAGGAGGTGTCAGGAGAATATGAAGAAGTAAAACAGGCTATTTTGCGTGCCAACGAATTCATACCAGAAGCATATAGACAAAGATTCAGAAATATAAGGAAGGAACCAGGTCAGACTAATGTCAGGTTTGAAAGATTTAAACATAGCAACTTCGATAGATGGGTGAGAGCATTAAAGAGGGAAAAGACATATGGGGATCTTAGACAGATTATTCTGCTGGAGGAGTTTATAAACTCACTTCCAGAAATGGTAAGAACTCATGATGAGGAACAGAAAGTTAAAACAGCGAGAAGAGCTGCAGAAATGGTGGATGACTATGTATTGGTGCATAAATTGAAGTTTAGCTACTAACAGCAATGTCTTTCCATGAGGGATAGAAATTGGGAAAGAGGGAGATCCCTTCAATGAAAAACAAAATGTAAATCCCACTGGAAAGTGTTTACCACAGGTGAGAAAAGAAACCCAAGAGGGTGAGAAGGAGGCAAGAGCCTCAGATGTTTTCACTATAATGGAGTGGGACACATAAAATCACAGTGCCACGGGTTTAAGAAAGGCACTGGGAAAAAGGATGTGGTAAAAGATGCTAAACCAGTGGGATTGGTTCAGGTAGTGAAGGAAATTCAAAAGAAGTCAAGGAGTTGCAGGAAAGTGCACAGCTGAGTCACAGATAGTGAGACAATGCCCGGTCTCTTCAAAGTCTTCACCTATGTGGGTAAGGTTTGCTCAGTAAGAACAGGGGGAGATAGAAAGAAGTTACAATATTGAGAGATACGGGAGCTGGTCAGTTTCTACGAGTAAGAGATGAAAGTATTTGCATTCCCTCTGAAACGTTACCCGAGAGAATTGTAATCTGTGGAATAAATGGAGAGAGATT
This sequence comes from Ginglymostoma cirratum, assembly GCA_024137785.1. NCBI lineage: Eukaryota > Metazoa > Chordata > Chondrichthyes > Orectolobiformes > Ginglymostomatidae > Ginglymostoma > Ginglymostoma cirratum. The sequence continues at coordinate 154,464 of JAHRHZ010000067.1, read as the reverse complement.
TAGCATTCCCCTGTGTAAGATAAGGCTAGAAAGTCCGATCAAAACTGGTGAAGTGACAGTGGGAGTGATTGAAACTAATCGAAGAATACAATTTGTTCTTAGAAACGACTTAGCAGGACCAAAGATGGGAGTGATGCCCCTTGTAATGGAGAAGCTGAAGGAATACCAGGAACTGAGGAGTTTAAAGAAAAATACCCTGGAAGTTTTCTGAACTGTTTACTGACAAGATTCCACAGTCAATAAATTATAGCAAGAATGAAAAACAAAAGAGAGAGAGACGAAGGAGTTGCGGTCCAGTTATCGGACACCCTGTTTGATGAAATGCTAAAGGAAAAATCTGAGCAGATAGAGGATCAGGCAGATGTGTTTAGTTCTGAAAGATTGATGGAGTTACAACAAAAGATGAGACAATAAAAGGTTTATATCATAAAGCCTACTTCGAAAATGAATCAGAATGTATTCCCGTGTGTTATTATCTTAAGGATAGAATCCCAAGGCAAAATTGGAGACCACAGCAGGTTAGTGCAGAGATGTAATGGGCGGAAGTGCACCAGATAGTATACAGACAGGGAGTATTGCAGGTAGCATATGAATTTCCTGTAGGACGTCATCTAGGAGTGAGGAAGACGCAGGTTAAGATACAAAAGCGTTTCTATTGGCCTGGATTGCATAAGGATGTGGCTGAATTTTGCCATACCCGTTATATGTGTCAAATGGTACGATAGCCACGGGTAGTGATAAAACTAACACCTTTGATGACAATTCCCACATTTGAAGAACTTTTCATGCAGATTATGGTTGATTGTGTAAGTCCCCTCCCTAAAATCAAAAATGGAAACCAGTATTTGCTAACCCAAAATGGCTGTGTCTACCAAATTTCCAGAGGCAATTGCATTACAAAATGTTAAGGGAAAAATTGTTGTGGAGGAGTTGCTTGCTTTCTTTACTCATTATAGACTATCCATGGAGATTCAGTCGGGCCACAGATCCAATTATTTGCCAAACTATTTAAGGAGATTGTGGCTATTTTAGGCATCAAACATCTTAATCAAGTGCGTACCATCCTGAATCCCAGGGAGCACTGGAAAGGTGGCCTCAGACCGGAAAGACCATGCTGAGGGGTAATTGCCAGGATTACCAAAATGATTGGGATAAAGGTGTCTCATTTATATTTTTGCCATTACAGATGCCGCAAATGAATCAACTAAGTTTACTCCATTTGCTTTGATATTCGAACACGAAGTAAGAGGACCTTTAAAATTAATGAAGGAAATGTTGACATGTCCAAAGTCAGAGATCTCACAATTAGATTGTGTGTCTGAGGTGAAAGAAAGTTTAAGCAGTGTAGGTGAATTGGCTAGACAACATTTGAAGATGGCACAGGATCTAATGAAGCTAGAAGCAGATAGGAAATCTAAAGTTTGTACGTTTGCTCATGGGGATAACGTATTAGCGCTGTTACTAGTGGTAAGAGATCCCTTCAAAGCAAGATTTAGTGGTCCTAATTAGATTGAGAAGAAGTTCAGTCAGATGATTTATCTGGTAAAGATGCCAGAAAGGGGAAAAAAAGTTTATTGGTTATGTCATGTGAATATGCTGAAATCTTACTATGACAGGGACAGGGAACTGGAGAAACAGGTATTAATGACTGTCCCACAGAGTGAGGAATCATAACCAGATAATTTGGATTTTGATGTGCCTCATAATAAGTTAAATAATGAGGAAGTCCTTGGAGGATGGCATAGGATAGTGAGCTATCTGTCTCAGGAACAGAGAACTGAATTGAAGGGCTAGTTGCAGCAATATGAGGACGTATGTGGGAATAGAATGGGGAGTACTTATATTAGAGTACATGAGGTTGAAGTCGGGAATGCTGCTCCGATTAAACAACACCCCTACAGGTTTAATCTGCTCAAAGCAGTGCAGGTACAGAAGGAAGTGAAGCAATGCTCCATGAAGACTTCATAAAGCTGAGTCAAAGTGAATGGAGTTTGCCGATTGTGTTGGTTCCCAAACTGATTCTGCGTGGATTATCAGAAGGTCAACACCGTAACTAAATCGGACTCGTACACAATTCCAAGTCTAGAGGACTGTGGAAAAAGTTGGGCAATCCACTTACATCACAAAGTTGGACTTACTTCATGGTTACTGGCAAATACTCTTGTCAGAGAGAGCGAAAGAAGTTTCTATGTTTGTGACCCCAAAATGGGTTTTATCAATTTAAAGTAATGCCCTTTGGAATGAAGACTGCACCAGACCTATGAACAGAAATGTGGCAGGACTGAGTCATTGGGCTATCTATATAGACGATTTAATGATCTGAGGCATTCGTGGAAAGATCACATGGTGCATTTGGCAATGCTCTTTGAAAGACTACTGGAGGCAAAACTGGTTGTACATTTAGCCAAAACTGAATTCGTGAAGGCAGAAGTGACATTCTTGGGACACAACATTGGACATGGAAGGATGACCCCGACGAACGTGAAGATGAAGGCCATTGAGGAATTTCCAAGACCATCCTCGAAGAAAGAGGTGCTTTGATTTCTACTGGAAGTTTATATCAAACTTTGATAGCATGGTGGCATTGCTGAAGGATTTGTTAAAGAAGAAAATGAAATTTCAGTGGTCAGAACAATGCCAAGAGGCATTTGAGAATTTAAAAGCCAAGTTAACCCTGTACCAGTTTTAGCCACACCAAATTTCTTGAAACCCTTTAAAGCCACTATCGACATCAGCGATGTCAGGGTTAGAGCTGCGTTGATGCAGAAGGATGATCGCAAAATTGAAAAGCCAATTGGTTATTTTCAAAGAAACTCAGTATCCAACAGAGAAAATACACCACCATTGAAAAACAGCTATTGAATTTGGTAATGGCCCTACAATATTTTAATGTTTATGTTATAAAGAGTGTTTCGGAGATGGTTGTGTATATGGACCACAACCCTCCCACCTCTTTGGAAAGATTTAAGTATAAGAACACGAGACTATTTCATTGGAGTTAGGCTTTTAATTTACAGATTGTACATGTTGCGGGACATAAAAATGTTATTGCAGATGCGTTATCGTGGGATTAAAAGAAAATATGTAGGTAAGATTGAACCAGTACGGTCCAATGTTACATAGGTATGCAGAATTACTATAAAGGATGTAACTTTAAATTACTGACCTACGTATTTTGTGATAATGGTATTAAGATTTTAAAAAAGAAGCCATCGTTTCATAATTATGATTCTATTTTTTTCTTAAGTGGGGAGGTGTTATGAAGTTGTACAGAGTGTGTGGTTCCTTTACGAGAGAAAGTGCTTTTCTAAGCTTAGAGATTTATACAGAAAATAAAAATGTCTGCATGCAGCTGAAGATCTACAGCCAGTTCTAAAATGGAAACATGTGTCAATTAGCTGTGTGATTGGAAATACTAGGCTTGTTTGATATTTTGGCAACTGACTGGAATCAGCCAGTTAATTTAAACCAAGCCCTTCATGACTGAAAGCCATTTGAATTTGAATCTGATGGTTTTGACAACCTTGGACTAATGCTTTTATAAGAAAATTGATACGTCATCCAAGGTGTATAAGGAGAGGGCTTTGAAAATCGCTGTGAGAGCAAACTGCCAGCTGAGAAATAAGCATCTAGCTCTCACAAGCAATTGCTAAAATCTCTAAGAAAGTACCATCTCATCCATAAAAGATAACATGGCACTTCAAACTAAGAGTCTTCGCAGAGAAAACATCCCTGACAGCAGGATCAGTGGAAGAAAGACATTTATGACTTGAGAACAACAGAAGAAAGGCGTTTACGACTGGACAGACAGTGGAAAAGGCAGAGCATTCTGGAAGACACATTCTGTGTGGACTTTGAGAGACTAAGTGTTAATTTGTTTTCTTATTACTTGGGTTACATACGTGAGACTTGTGTTTATTGGAATAGCATACCACGAGAATTTTGTGCAGTTAGTGAATAGCTTGGAATTAGGGGGGAATTGCTCGGTTTGTTAGTATTTCGGTTAATTTGTTTGCTGTTAGGGTTAAATAAATAAATTATTAGTTAATACTTACGAAGTGAATATCAGGGACTTTCTTTCATAAAACCTTCCCTTCTCTGTAACACTTCCCACTGCCCTTTCGCTACCTTATAATGGGAGTCTGTATTTCTGCTTTTTGATTGGTAGTTAACATTCTTTCTTCTCTCCCATCATTTTATTAAGTCCTATTAACAATAAGTGAGCTGAGCTCTAAATTCTGACAAAGCACCCAAAATATCAACCTGACATTTCCCCTTCCAGGTGCTGGCAAACTTGCTTTGTTTATCCAGCATTTCCTACTTTTATTTCAGAATTTCAACATTGACATGTTTCCTTTTCTCTCTCCATTCCTAGTTTATAGCTGGGGAAGCCATCTGGCACTTTGCAAGCTGCATGTGGCTCTGCCATTGCCTGCAATACAACTTTTTCAAAGCCCCATTTAGCTGCCCTGGACCACACACGCACACAGTCCCTTTGTGAGGGGTGCCAAATCACAGAGGTTGAGATCAGCCACAAAGGGACTTAAATGCATCGGCAGAGCTTTCAAACAAAGCACTCATTGAGCTACACTGCAGCGTGGGGAGCTGTTGTCTATATACAATACCACTTTGATTTCAGTTTGCTTTGAATTTGAAAACATTCCCAATTCCGTTATGTCATGACATGGTGCTGTAGAGAACGCCAGAAGGACAGCTTTATATGTACTGCCAACCTAATGTTACAATGTGATTGATTGCTTTACAGAAGCCTGGACAGATAAGATGTTGGTTTCATGTTTTGTCCAAATGACAGTGCAGCACTCCCTCTGTAGCACACTGTCATGTTAGCCGAACCTTTGTGCTCAAGTGTCCAGAATTGATCCTGAGCCAACAACCTTTTGATTCCAAGATAAGGGTGCTGCTACTGATCCCGGCCAACATAAAGAAAGGTCTCTTCATCAGAAATGGGGGAGGGGAAGAGGGTTCTGAAATAAATAGGGAAAGGGGGGAGGCGGATAGATGATGAATAGAGGAGAGGATAGGTGGAGAGGAGGCAGACAAGTCGAAGAGGCGGGGATGGAGCCAGTAAAGGTGAGTGTAGGTAGGGGGGTAGGGAGGAGATAGGTCAGTCCAGGGCTGCCAAAGTGGTATACTGCATCCGCTGTACCCGTTGTGGCTTCCTCTACATCGGGGAAACCAAGCGGAGGCTTGTGGACCGCTTTGCAGAACACCTGCGCTCAGTTCGCAACAAACAACTGCACCTCCCAATCGCGAACCATTTCAACTCCCCCTCCCATTCCTCAGATGACATGTCCATCCTGGGCCTCCTGCAATGCCACAGTGATGCCACCCGAAGGCTGCAGGAACAGCAAATCATATTCAGCCTGGGAACCCTGCAGCCCAATGGTATCAATGTGGATTTCACAAGTTTCAAAATCTCCCCTCCCCCAACTGCATCCCAAAACCAGCCCAGCTCATCTCCACCTCCCTCACCTGTTTTCCCTCTCACCTCAAGCCACACCCCCATCTCCTATCTACTAACATCATCCCGCCCCCTTGACCTGTCTGTCCTCCCTGGACTGACCTATCTCCTCCCTACCCCCCTACCTACACTCACCTTTACTGGCTCCATCCCCGCCTCTTCGACTTGTCTGCCTCCTCTCCACCTATCCTCTCCTCTATCCATCCTCTATCCGCCTCCCCCTCTCTCCCTATCTATTTCAGAACCCTCTTCCCCTCCCCCATTTCTGATGAAGGGTCTAGGCCCGAAACGTCAAGTTTTCCTGCTCCTATGATGCTGCTTGACCTGCTGTGTTCATCCAGCCCCATGCTTGTTATCTCGGATTCTCCAGCATCTGCAGTACCTTTTATCTCTAAAGAAAGGTCTCAGCAGGTCTGGCAGCACCTGGAAAGAGACGTTTGCATCAAATATTACTCTTCTTCTCTTCTTCAGATCTTCCTTGTTCTGAAGTGGTGTCATATTAACCTTGAAACATTAACTCTGTTTTTCTCTCTACCAGATCTGTTGACATTTTCCAGCATTTTCTGGTTTTATTTCAGACCTTCAGCATTGTATTGTGCTTTTACGATAGACAGGTCTGCAGGTTAACACATGATCAATGTTGAGAGGGCTACTTTCATTTGTGAAAGCAATACAATGGACGCAGTTGTCCTCATCACACTATACAAGAAATCTGGAAACTTGAGAACAGATGTTGGAAGACTCCTTGTGGGAAGCCACTGTTAGTACCATCATTGAGGAGGGAGGTTGAGGTGACAGAATCAATAATTAAGAAGTAGAGAGTTTACATCCTGGAAATGTTGACAAACTGCATTATCTGCCTTGTATTGAAGTTATTTCCATCATGTACTTTGCAGCATGTGCTGTGACGTGAGTACTCATTCACATCGATATATAGCAAAACTCAATGCCTTCATTTGCTCAATAAAAACCGAAAGAACTGTAGATGCTATAAATCAGAAACAAAAACTGAAAATGCTGGAATAGCTCAGCAGGTCTGGCAGCATCTTTGGAGAAAAATCAGAGTTAACATTTCGGGTTGAGCTTCATGGTGAATGGTAGGGCCTTAAGGAGTGTAAGTGAAACAGAGAGACCTTAGAATTCAGGTGCATGGTTTTCTGAAAGTGGAGTCACAGGTAGACAGGGCGGTGAAGAAGGCTTTTGGCACACTGGCCTTCATCAGTCAGGGCATTGAATATAGAAGTTGGGAAGTTATGTTGCCGTTGTACAGGATGTTGGTGACCCTGCACTTGGGGTATTGTGTTCAGTTTTGGTCACCTTGCTGCAGGCAATATGTTATTAAACTGGAAAGAGTGCGGAAGAAATTTACAAGGATATTTCCAAGACGCAAAGGACTGAGTTATAGAGAGAGGTTGGACAGGCTAGTACGTTTTTCTTTAGAGTGTAGGAGACTGAGGGGAGATCTAATGGAAGTGTATAAGATCATGACAGGCGTGGGTAGGGTGAATGCACTCAGTCTTTTTCCCAGGTTTGGGGAATTGAGGACTAGAGGGCATCAGTTTAAGGTAAGAGGGGAAAGAATACATGGGAACCTGAGGGGCAACTTGTTTACACAGAGGGTGGTACGCATATGAAATGAGCTGCCAGCGGAAGTGGTTGAGGTGGGTACATTAACAACATTTAAAAGGCATTTAGACGAATACATGGATAGGAAGGGTTTAGAAGGATATGGGCCAAGTGCAGGGAAATGGGGTTAGCGTGGATGGACATTTTGGTCAGCACGGACCCGTTTGAGTCAAAGGGCCTATCTCCGTGCTGTAGTATTCTATGATGCCATGATTCTATGACCCTTTCTCAGAATCAGTTGTTTATTTGGTCAATGGGCATCATTCTTAAGTGATGATAGTTTTGGGTTGCAATCACATTGTGCTATATAAGGAATAAACATGATATTGTAAGCACATGGAATTGAAACTGATGGGTAAATCATTAGTTAAAATAGGGTTCAAATGGATTTCATTCGAACAATTTAACGTACAAATGTGTGCTACAGTCAATACTTTCAAAGAGCAACTACTTCAATCATGCACTTTTGCAGTGCGTAAGCTGAAGTCATCTGTAATCATAGCATCCTGCAGGTGAAAAATATGCAGTATCCAACTGCATGAAGTGAACAAATCATGGTCACAAGCATGTCATTGGTCATAGCAGACTGAAGGTGAAATGGAAAAAAATCATAGGCAACATTAGAAGTAGCCACAGCAGGTTGATTTCAGCCCTCTTATTGCTTTGAACTGTAAATATTCTGCAAATTGCTCTTATGTGCGATGATGTCTTTCTTGGGGTATGTGGGTCTGGAAGCATAAGGTCTCCGTATTCACACAGCACATCTTTGTGGGGAAAAAAAACATTCCTGGTCAAAGTTATACATGGGAATTGTCCTGATCAGAAGTCAGTGCAATTTCTAATTTTAGAAATCGAAAATGAAACTTTGATATTACAGTCAGCAATCAAGCAGGTAAAGTGAAGGAGAACTTTGCAAGTTTGTTTTGGCGAGTTCTGTAATCCTGATTCCCTGAAGCAATTTGATGGTTTAACATCCACAATTTTACGTAAAAATTTTGTTGATGCATAGTTTTTAAAAATTCATTCATGGGATGAGGGCATCGCTGGCGAGGTGAGCATTTATTGCCCATCTCAGAGGGCAGCTAAGTGTCAACCACGTTGCTGTGGGTGTGGAGTCACATTTTGCCCAGACTAGGTAAAGATAGCAGTTCCTTTCCCTAAGGGACTTTTTTATTGAATTCAAATTTATGCATCTGCGAAAGCGGGATATTAACCCGTGTCCCCAGAATACCGCCTGAGTCCCTGGATTAGTAGTTCAGAAATAATACCACAAGGCCATCACCTCCCCCAAGGGAGTGCCGTGCGTGATCCCTAAAATGTTAGCCAGTCTGCCTGAAAACACCAGTCGGCAGTGCAAGAGCTGCATAAAATGGCTTCAGATTCTGGTATAACTTTTTTGTTGTTAAAATCTATTTTTCATTGATCAAATCAAGTTTGGTAACGTTAATGCTGTCTGTCATTGATAGGAAAGTAAAGATGACAATCAGTTCAGCCAAAATCTTATAAAATCGCCAAAATCTTATAGCTACTGCTTCTAATGTTTGCATGTGACATATCCTGAATGCCCACACCCTGCTTCACAGACAAACCTGAGTTGCAGGCTATACTGTCTACAAGGTGCATGGCAGCAACTTGCCAGTGCTTCATCCTGCATTGAAACAATTGTTCTGAAGAGTGATTGAGTAGATTGGGTTTACATTCTCTAGAATACAAACTAGCAATACGTAATCTCATTGAAACATATAAAATAGCTCAGGGGATTGTCACAGTGGCATCTGGGAAGACATTTCCCATGCTGATAAATCCAGAACATGGGGTAACACCCACAGAAAAAGGAATCAGATATTTAGAATTGAGCTCATGAGGAAAATCTGCACTGTGAATCTGTTGTCAATCTTTGGAATTCTTCATCCCAGGGAAGTGTGGATGGTTTAATCATTGGGTATCTTAAAGGCCTTAAGATACTGAGGTTGTTTAGAATACATGGATAGTCCATGAAAATGTAGTTGAGGGAGATGACAGTCATGAACTTACTGAATAGCAGAGCAGCCTCAAGTGGCCAAATACTGATACCTACTCCCATTTTGGATTTTCTTTGAAATTGGTTCCCAAGCTTTTGAGCTCCACTGCCTCCTGATAGGACAAGGGCAGCAGGTGCATGGGAGCATCAACATCTTCTAGTTTCCTGGCAGGCCACAGAAAATCCTGATATGGAAATGTGCTGCCTTTGCTTTTCAGCACTTGGTCAAATTCCTGGAACTTTGTAATGACAGCACCACCACACAGACTACAGCAGCTCAAGAAGCGGCTCACTACTACCTTCCGAAGGTCAGGAAGGCATGGGACACCTTGACAGCAATACTCACATCCAATGAAAGCACTGTTTAAAATAGCCACACTCCAAACATGATTATCGGAGATTTGAGATTTCATTCAATTTCATGTGTCATTAATACAATGTGTCACAGAGAAACAGAAAACTGTACAATGCTTGATTTTTTTTTTAATTCCTTGGGAGGAGGATTGAAATAACTGCAAAAGTTTGGAAACCGATTTCAAAACCCTTTCACCCCTTCTTTTAAACAAGACAAGATAAGTTCATGGCACCGGGGATGCCTCAACTGTACATGGGGAAGAAAGAAAAATGGAAGGACAACAGTGATAGAGAATTCCATTGTCAAGGGATCGGATAAGCGTTTCTGTCGTGTGAAATATGACTCCAGGGTGGTATATTTCCTCCCAGGTGCGAAGGCCAAGAATGTCATGGTGTGGCTGCAGGACAACGTTCAGCCAGAAGTTACATTTCACGTTGTTACCAATGACATAAAGTAGGAAGACAGATAAGGTTCTCAAAGCAGAATTCAGAAGTTAAGATGTAAATTAAGAAAACAAGACCTGACGACCAGTAATCTCTGGCTTACTGCCAGTGGGCATGAGAACAAGAGGGTCAAGAGGGATGACGTGTGAGCAACCATATCAGTCATGGATGATATGGTTTTCTTGAGCAGCTTGTTGAAGAGCCAAATAGACAGGCTAATTTAGATCTAATGTTATCATAACAAAGAGCTAATTAATAACCTTGTAAAAGAAGCTTTAGGGAGAAGAACTTACAATATGATAGAATTTAACATTTAACATTAACATTTGAAAGTGAAGTAGTTCAATCTAAAGCAAGGAATTTAAATTTGAATAAGGGAAATTATAAAAGCATGAAGCGCAGTTGGCTAAGCTGGTTTGGGAAAATACCTTTAAAGGCATGACTGATGTAGGAAATTGATGATGTTTACAGCAATTAAATGTTGCTTCCCGGAGTTAAAAAAAGGCAAAAACGCACAAAAACATGTCAGTCAGCTGTGGCTGGAAAAGGACGTTAAGGAGTGAGTAGAAATAAGTAATAAATCTCAAGATTGGGAATTTTTTTTAGAAAAAGGATCATGAAAAACAGAAGATAGGAAGAAAATCATATGAATGAAACTTAGCAAAGGATCACAAAAACGGACTATGAATGCTTCAACAAGTAAGTGAAAAAGAAATATTTGGCTAAGATGCATGTGGGTCCATTAAAGATAAAGACAGGAGAATTTATCGTGGGGATTAGAGAATCTGCAGAGAAGCTAAGCTTTGTCTGTTTTCACTGAGTAAGATACTAAAATATCTTCTAGAACTAAAGATAAAAGCATTAGTAAGAGGTTGTACTGAAGAAAAATGTTGACAAGTCCCTGTGACCTCATAGTCTACGTGCCACGCTGTTGAAGAAGCTGGCTACAGAGGAAGTTAATACGTTGGTAATTATCTTCCAAAGTTACATAGATTCTGGAACGATTCCTGAAGTTTGAAAGCTTGCAAATGTCATCCAACTATTTAAGAAAGGAACAAAGGAAAAGCAGTGAACTATAAACTTGTCAGCTGTACCTCAGTAGTAGGGAAAATGTTAGAATCTGTTATAAAGTACAGGATAAAAGGAGACTGAAATAAAAACAATCTGTTGGGCATAGTCAGCATGAATTTGCAAATAGAAACTCGTATTTGACAAACTAAGGGTTTTTTGAGGATATTACTAGCAAATTTGTTCAAGGGGACTCAATCAATGTACTGCATTTCGGATTTTCAGAAGGTTTTGGTAAAGTCCCTCATTTGGAGGGTGATTAGCAAAATTAAAACACATGGGATAGAAGGATTAAGGATAGGCCAGCAGACAAAGAAAAGATTGGGAATAAATTGATCATTCTCCCGTTGGCAAACTGTAACTAGTGGGACACCACAAGAATCCATAACGACTTGGACCCAAGGTGTTTACAGTATGTATCAATGTCTTGAACATGGAGACCAAATGTAATATTTCCAAAAATGCAGATAATATAAAACTAAATGGGAAAGTGTGTTGTAACGAAGATGTAAACCATTTTCAGGAGGATGGTTAGCCTTTATCATAAGAATATTGGAGTATTGGATGGGTGAAGTCTTGCTTCAATTGTGCAGGAGCTTGGGAAGACTACACGTGGAATACTTTGTCCTATTTTGGCCTCTATATCTCAGCAAACATATGAGTGCCATAAAGGGAGTGCAACAAAGGTTCACCAGACTTGTTCCCAGGGTGGCAGGGTGAATGCATGTAAGATGTTTCCCCTGGTTGTGGAGTCCATAACCAAGGGCCACAATTTAAAAATAAAAGCGTGCTATTTAGAACTGAGATGAGGTGAATGTATTTTACCCAGAGAGTGGTGAATTTTTGGAATTGCCTCCATCTCAGGGCTACAGAAGTTCAGTCTTTTGAGTGTATTTAAAGTAGATGTTGATAAATCTTTGATTAGCAGAGGCGTAAATGGTTGTCAGGATAGTGTAGTTCAAAGGAAGTGAAGTGTTTTATCGGTCTTGACTGTTAAATGATGCAGTGGGATCTGCTACTTCTCTGATAATCCATATAATAGCCTCTACTGTCCTTAGGACAATGCCTTTGATAGTTGACAACAGTGCCTGTTTTAACAAGTTGAATTGTTAAATTTAATTTGGTGTGTCATGCAATGCAAACTGAAGAAGCTCGCAGAAAACCTGTCAGACCTATAGGAGGAAAACAAAACCAAGCAAAACTCTGTCAAGAAAGTGAGCATCATTGGGCACGGTTTTCCCATCGCTGGAGGTAGTGATCTAGGTGGCAAGAAAGGGAAAGAATTGGATGAGTTGACCCTGGTGAGATACGCCTTCTTGCTACCTCACCAGCTATGTGGATGACATTCATGACCCATCACCAATTCATGGTCACTTGTTGGCCAATTAACGCCCTCAATTCGCCAGCTTCCCAGCTTCCTGCCTTCTTGCCGGTTGAGAAAGGTGCCAAGTTTCTTGACTGGATAGTCATGGCGACCTGCCTGTCAGGTTGGGCCAGAGGGGCCTACCCCTGACCCTGCAAGAAGGGTATGAAAATGACTTTGGTTCTTGTAATCAGATCCCTGAAGGAGTAGGCCTGAACTGGCGGTCCTAAGGACTCAGCCAACAGCTTCAGGCAACAAAGAATACAGGTGTTGAGGCCTGTGCTTCACCAAGAGACTCCCCCATTGCTGATTGGCTCACAATGGGTAGAGTTTTCTTGGCAGTGGGGGTACCCCCAGGCTTTAAGAATAAAATTAGAAAAATCACAGCCTTTGTACCATGCAATGAATAGCTGAAAAAGCAGCCTTGTTGTATTGCATACAAGCTCTGTGATCAATGGCTCGTATCAGCTTATGACAAAGTCCATGAGAGCAGAGTTCCTTTTTGCACATGTCAGTGCTTAAAAGAATGGGTTTGATTGAGCGAGCAGCATTTTTCTATATATTTAAATGAAGTCAAACAACAATCTAGGCAGTTTATACAAATTTACAGGCTTCAAATGGAGTTATAAATCATTTGAGCTGTGGCCTCAAGGTTTATAATGTTCTCTAAACCCCTCAACTGTGTAAGTACCTTGTAATACACTTGCAGTTGTCTATTGCTTGCATGTTTATTTCACCCAACATATTTCTGTATTATTAACTATGTGAAGAGTTGCAGTCTGGTAACATTCAAAGCTCTTTGTTTTAAGGGTGCAGAGGAAAGCAGCAAGTGTTCAAACATAGATAACAAGGTGTGGGGCTGGATGAACACAGCAGGCCAAGCAGCATCATAGGAGCAGGAAAACTTGACGTTTCGGGCCTAGACCCTTCATCAGAAATGGGGGAGGGGAAGAGGGTTCTGAAATAAATAGGGAGAGAGAGGGGGAGGCGGACAGAGGATGGATAGAGGAGAGGATAGGTGGAGAGGAGACAGACAAGTCGAAGAGGCGGGGATTGAGCCAGTAAAGGTGAGTGTAGGTCGGGGGGTAGGGAGGAGATAGGTCAGTCCAGGGAGGACAGACAGGTCAAGGGGGTGGGATGATGTTAGTAGATAGGAGATGGGGTGCGGCTTGAGGTGGGAGGAGGGGATAGGTGAGAGGAAGAACAGGTTAGGGAGGCGGGGACGAGCTGGGCTGGTTTTGGGATGCGGTTGGGAGAGGGGAGATTTTGAAGCTTGTGAAGTCCACATTGATACCATTGGGCTGCAGGGTTCCCGGGCTGAATATGATTTGCTGTTCCTGCAGCCTTCGGGTGGTATCACTGTGGCATTGCAGGAGGCCCAGGATGGACATGTCGTCTGAGGAATGGGAGGGGGAGTTGAAATGGTTCGCGACTGGGAGGTGCAGTTGTTTGTTGCGAACTGAGCGCAGGTGTTCTGCAAAGCGGTCCCCAAGCCTCCGCTTGGTTTCCCCGATGTAGAGGAAGCCACAACGGGTACAGCGGATGCAGTATACCACATTGGCAGATGTGCAGGTGAACATCTGCCTGATGTGGAAAGTCTTCTTGGGGCCTGGGATTGGGGTGAGGGAGGAGGTGTGGGGGCAGGTGTAGCACTTCCTGCAGTTGCAGGGAAAAGTGCCGGGTGTGGTGGGGCTGGAGGCGAGTGTGGAGCGGACAAGGGAGTCGCGGAGGGAGTGGTCCCTCCGGAAGGCAGATAAGGGTGGGGAGGGAAAAATGTCTTTGGTGGTGGGGTCTGATTGCAGATGGCGGAAGTGTTGGAGGATGATGCGTTGGATCCGGAGTTTGTTGGGGTGGTATGTGAGGATGAGGGGGATTCTTTTTTGGTTATTATTGCGGGGACGGGGCGTGAGGGATGTGTTACGGGAAATGCGGGAGACACGGTCGAGGGCGTTTCGACCACTGTGGGGGGGAAGTTGCGGTCCTTGAAGAATGAGGACATCTGAGATGTACGGGAGTGGAATGTCTCATCCTGGGAGCAGATGCGGCGGAGGCGAAGGAATTGGGAATAGGGGATGGCATTTTTGCCGGAAGGTGGGTGGAAGGAGGTGTATTCCAGGTAGCTGTGGGAGTCAGTGGGCTTGAAATGGACATCGGTTTCTAGGTGGTTACCCGAGATGGAGACAGAGAGGTCCAGGAAGGAGAGAGAAGTGTTGGAGATGGACCAGGTGAACTTCAGGTTGGGGTGGAAGGTGTTGGTGAAGTGGATGAACTGTTCAAACATGTTGCTAAGCCCATTGAGAATGTGGGATAAGCTCACACAATTTTGATATTTGTTTTATGCCCATCGATTTTTTTTTTATATATTCATATTGGCACAAGTATTACCCTGTCAAGAATATGAGCAAAACTCAGTAGTTTTTGTTTGCAAGCTTTAAGTAGTGAAATTACTTGAAAGCAAAGGGTGTTAGCTATGCCTTGTTACAGAACTGAATCCTTGATTGGCCATGTCCAGGAGGAATGTGTCAGGAAAGTAGATACTTGCAGCCCGTAATTTTCCATCCCATAATTAAAATGGTTGGGCTATGGATCTGCAGCATGTTAATCAGTGCCCCTATAAACAAGTAAATTTGCTTGGGACGTCCAAATACGGTAGATTCCTTAATATGTGAAGGGATTGGAAATACATTTATAGAGAATGTAGCATTCAGAGAAATCGTTCCTTCCTTTGTCAGCCCCATTCAAAACAACTGAATGCCATGATCAGAGCAATGGTGGATTCTTTCAGAGGGGTCTTGTGGTGCAGTGGTAGTGTCCCTACCTTTGACCTAGCAGATCTAGGTTCAAGTCCGAACTGCTCCAGAAGTGTGTAATAGCACCTTGTACTGGTTGATCAGAAAATATCTAAAACATGATTCACGCATTCTTTTTTATTCCAGAATAAATGAACTAGGATAAACAAAACTGCTTTCCTCCTCCATGTCTTTCCAATGACCATGTGAAATTGATATCCCACTCCCCGGTTGTCACTTAGTAATTTCGAAATTTATACCAACATGCCTCACCATCGACCACATGTAAATTGATACTCTTTATTCTGGCAGCCACAAATTTGAATGGATTTACCAGTCAACGAAAGGGGGAAGAATTTGGCTGCCGGTTTTTCAGACCATGAATACTTGCTTTGTGTCTTTGTACCACCAATGTAATATTAGCATGAGGGCAGCGCAATGTATTGTAGCGAATGCTTAAGTCATGTCTTGTAGAGAGGATCAGAGCATTCCCACAGGGGAACTGGGGTTGCAGTAAGGCTAAACAAAAGTTAGCAGGATTTATTTGGTTGTTAATGTTATCTGAAAAAGGTCATGTTTAACAAAAGCTGAGCTTTGCGCATTTTGTTTTGAAATTCCTCAAATCTGCACCTGCTCAAACTGGGTTGAAAGAACTGAGACAATGATGTTTTGTGAATCAGATAATAAAAGAAAAGGTTTTTAAAATTCCGGCTTCAATCTGCTAAAGATCATTTCTATCTGACCTTTCCTTTGTCAGGTAAATGCAAATGTCACAGAGTGTTGTCAGTAGTGTAATTCAAGCCCTGATTTCTATTTTCCTTTCTCTTTTACCTGTTTATAGCACAGATTATAATATCACCACTAACTATTAAACTGGCTTGATTCAGTTGAAAGAAGGTACACCAGGACTCAATTGAGTGTAAAAGATAATAGGCGACAGGCTGGCATATGTTGATCAGTCTCTAATAATAGAGCCATTCTCCCCATAAACATGTACTTTGAACAACGTAACCTGAGAGTCTCCTAATTGATCTTTGTTATCCTTAATCTGTACCAGGATAGGGCAGTTCAAAGATATTAGCAGCTAGAAACTGAGTGACCATTCAAATCTGTTTAGAAATTGGTAGATTAGGCCATCCTGTGATCAAACACAAAGCCACGTCTCTGCAGCAAGAAACTGAGGATGCTGGAGATTTGAAATAAAAAAATGTGCTAGAAAAGTGTGTTCTGAAGAAGGGTCTAGGCCCGAAACCTCAGCTTTCCTGCTCCTCTGATGCTGCTTGGCCTGTTGTTTTCATCCAGCTCCACACCTTGTTATCCTAAAAAAAAGCTCAGCAGGTCTGGCAGTACCTATGGAGAAGAGAGTGAACAATTCAAATCCTTCGTCAGAGCTGAAAGCAGGTTGGGGTGGTGGCTCAGTGGTTAGCACTGCTGCCCCACAGTGCCAGGGACCTGGGTTTAATCCCACCCTCGGGCAACTGTCTGTGTGGAGGTTGCGCATTCCCCTGTGTCTGTGTGGGTTTCCTCTGCAAGCTCCACTTTCTTCCCACAGTCCAAAGATGTGCGGCTTAGGTGGATTGGCCATGCTAAATTGACCCTAGTGTCCAGGGATGTGCAGACTAGATAGGTTAGCCATGGGAAATGTGGGTCTGAATGGGATACTGATTGAAGGGTTGGCTTGGACTCAATTGGCTGAAAGGCCTGCATTCTCACTTTAGGGATTCTATGATTCATGTAGGAAATGGTGGTAATAATGCTGATGATGAGGGTGTGGGGCTGGGCTGAGGGGGGCGAATCGGGGAAAGGACGGAGTCAAATCATTGCAGATGGTGCTCAGGGTGAGAGAGCACTTTTGGTCTGGTATTCAAGAGTGAGATGTGTGCTGTGTTTCATTCGGAATATACAAAAAACCATGGCATTTTATCATGAGCCCATTGACATTGTAGCCCAACAAAAGTATTTGGAAAAGAATGATGACATTGAAAAGTAATTGAAGATTTGAGGCTCTTCCAAGTAATTTCTCAGCTGCCTACTTCCCACCTCTTGCTCACATCACTTCCTGCTCACCTGCTTTAACCAGTTGCACCTTGACTAAATGACAGCTAACTTGCTGATGATTAGAATATTTTGACTTGTAATGAAACAAACTCAGGCCAGAAACTATTTTATTGTGCTTGTATGTCTGTTTATGGTAAGAAAGGATTCCTTTCTAACTGTAGATAAATAGAAGTGAAAATTGAAGTGAACTTTCCTTAATAGCTTGGCCAGAGCTGAACTGAAGCTTAATAATCAGAAGACATATGAGTATATGTGCTGAATTCATTTATGTGCCAGATTGATAATGCTGAGTCAACCAGAAGGTTGTGGGTTCAAGCCCTATCCCAGGATTTGAGCGTGCAATTATAGGATAGCTCTTTGGTTTAGTACTGGTCAAATGTTACATTATTGAAGAGCCCCAGAGTTCAGGTGAGAAATTTAAATCGTGATCCTTTAGTCTTCTCTAGCAGAATTCCTTTTCGATGGAAGGAAAAGTGAGATTGTTGGCCTATACAACAGATTTTTGTTTTAAACACAAGGCATAATTTAATTCAACCACACAATCTGTGAATGCTGGAAATCTGAAATAAAAACAGAAAATGGTGGAAATAACAGTTTGGACAGTATCTGTGGAAAGAAAAATCGAATTAATATTTCTGGTGTGACCTTTAATAAGAAGGAGTTCTGATGTAAGGTCATCGATGTGAAACATTAACTCCTTATCTCTCCATAGATGCTGCCAGACCTCCTGAATATCTCTGGTATTTTTTGTTTTTATTCCACTAAATTAAATGGTATTTTATCTCACTATGATTTATGAAATATTTTGAACAATGGAAATGCTGCTGCACTTGCTCTGTCAGTGCATTGTAAATCTATTTTCTTCTGTGGCAGTTTGCAAAATGCACACTTTACTCGGTGACTAATTCTAGAAGGTCCCTAAGTCAGATATGTATAAGTGCTGAACATAAAAGGATATAACTTTTCATATTGGCACTGAGTTCCAACGTTTCAGGGACATAGTATATATGAAAACGAGTTGATCTTCCGTACTGTTGATATGGGAATTCAATACCCAAAGGTAAGTTAGAGAGTGAGGGATAATTAAACCACAGTGACAAAAGTGATGTAGTCTTCATTTTAAAAATCGTGCAGCCTGCTTTCTTTTATGTTTTTGCTATAAATGCTTACGTCCACATAATGAAACCTGTCAGTGTTAACTTGCCCCTATACCAGTGAGAGGTCATGATTATATTGTGACAACTCATTTCTCATATCACCATCACAGCCTGGAGACTTTCAAACCATCAACAATCATTTTAGACTATGTTTGAACCCATGATCCCTCAAGCTTAAAGATGAGCATCAAAGCCAATACTTTAACACTTAGCAGACTGTAGTGAGGTTTTCTGACCACCGTGGCAACCAAGACTAGCGAACTGAACATCTATCACATTCTCAGAAGTGGCAACAACACAAGGAAATGGCTCCAGAAAAGGACAATTAAAATTTCTTTTTTGGAAATTGCACTTCTAGCCAAAATCATGTGTGGGCCCTGGGATAATGGGGAAAGAAAGATGAAAGGGAATTGAAGAAGAAATACCTAGATATTCCTGAAAAATTGCTCAATGCTAACCTTTAAACTTGAGACTGAAAGTTCTTATTGATGTCCATGGAATCAGCTTGGAACTTTACGCTTTGACAAATTCACTTAAAGAGCGAATGTTGCTATTAGCATCCATCATATGCCATGCTGCAAGTTGTGGTTTAATACAGTCAGCTGCTCCAGAATGTTACAAACTGACAGCGCTGAGTTACACTCCTGGCTCCACCTGTTTCAGAGTGGAGATTGCCTGACTTCATATACTTACCTGTCAATGTTTAAACCTGATAATATTTTCAAAGTTAATAGGAACCAATTCTTATTTTCAATCTATTAACATTAAGAATGGATCTGGAAAACTGGTGCTTTTTTAAACTTAAAAATAAATAGCTCTGCCCTGTTTGCACAGACCAATGTTAAATACTGCTGGTGTGACAGTGTTATCGTAGAATCTGTGCTGTATGACTCTCTGACTCTATAACTTAGTAAAGACAAAATTAGATTGGTAATTGCAAACTGCATTGTGTCCATATCCAAACTGCAGCAGAATTGCCAAAGAAATAACATTTCCTTTTGTTTGTTTCTTTTTGCTAATGTAAACAAACGTATGTATGTACATTTTTTAAAGTTGGGACCAGCCATGAAGCAACAAGAGCTTGTTGAGCACATCTAGTCTGGTGCTGACCTACGTTAGCTGGCAGTGACCTAAAGTGAGGTGTGTGTGTGTGTTGTGTATACCTCACACTGCAAATGTGGGGAAGGTGGTTTTTGACGAAGCACTGAACGACATTAGCAATGTGAGATGCAACAGTCTGTCTGCTTTCCAGCGTGGAGTCACAGTGGCAGATTCAAATTCTTTTCTGCACTGATGGTACAAAAACATGTTAATGCTTTATCATTATCAGTCAGGGTTCATTGACAAGCAGAATCCTGTTGATGTAGTATGTGCCACACGTTAGTGTGACAGGCATGGCTGATTTAGAAGCACTTCTTTTCTCTGTAGCAGGTGATTTTGGGTTCAAATCCCAGTCAAGATCTTTGAGCAGTACTGAGACAGTGCTGCATAGTTAGAGGGGCCAGCCTTCAATTAAGATTGAATTAATTCCATAGAGACCGGTATCCCATCACCAAGTCATCCTTTATTTACACATGAACAGCCCTTGACTTTAGTACTGCCTCATTCACAGTCAGGTACTGGAGTGTCACTATCTTTGACACTCACCTTTTTACCTGTCAGTGTCGTGGAGAATCACCAGGAGACGTAGAGAAGTCTTCAAGAACGTAAACTTTTATTTGCAAGTAAAAGCTGTGACAATCAGAAAGCAGTTTTCAGATCGCCCGCCCCCCTCAGGGCCCCTTCTTCTTTATACCTTTTCTCAATTATCATGTCTTTCTAAAGTTATCAGTATGACCAATTCTGTTAGCTTTTCTCAGTTATGTTTTTCCAAAGTTATCAGTATGACTAATTATGTTCGCCTTTGTTATCACTTCAAGGTTGCTCATCTTCTGCTTCACTTGTTAGCCATAGTGGTTTTCTACCCTAAGATATTGTGCTTTTTTGATTATTACATTCATGATTAATTTCTGCCATTATGTTTTCCTAGGACACTCCATCTATTTTATAAATTACCTTTTCTACACTCTATATTCTGTGTATTATCTTTCTATGTATTACTTCATCTACTTTGCGTCCTCCGTATGTACTATGTATGCACCATTTTATTTTCCATATCAGCCAGGGCTCCCTGATTGGACCAGATTAACAACCAACTCAGGGAACTCCTATTCTAAGAGGTCCAGCTGGCTGCCCTCATTACCATCACTCTACAGATATTAAAGCAAGACTCCATCTACCCTGTTGGCTGGATGCGAAAGATGCCACAGGACCGTTTCCAAAAAAAGTTATCCTTGGCGTCCTAGGCAGTATTTGGTACTCGATACAAAAATAGGTTATCTGGTCATTTGCACATTGCTGTTTGGGGGAGTTGCTGTGTGCATAATGGTTGCCAGGTTTCTCACATATAACAGTGACTGCACTTCAAAAGTACGTGATTGGCTATACTGTGCTTTGAGATGTTTCTTGGGCATTAAGGGCGCTATAGCTTTTTTTTCTTTCTGGTCTAATCAGTATCCATTTATCTGAATTTTTATAATAACGCTGCTCAAGTGCTATATAAATCCCAACAGGGCTCACTCAAGTAAAAGTCTTTGTTTTGCATGCTCACGTACTCGCAGAGTTCACATCGTGAAATTGTGCATCTAAAATGTGTGCTTTTTGTTAACTCGTATCAGAATAGTGAGGGAGTGAATTTACCAGACTGACTCTAACTACCCTTGTGGCCTTGGTAATAACCTTCAATAGGTCTCAACTGTGAGAAAGAAGAAGGGAACTTGAAACGTTTAATTGAAAGACGATTTTCAACAAAGGAATAGTCACATAAACAGCAATTTGTGGAGTTTTTTTTTAACATTGCCATACTTTTCGCTACCTGGGAATACCTAGATCTGGGTGAACCTCTCAGAATTGTTTCCATTTAGCAGTTGTGAATAACTTGCAGATTTGGGTGTAACATAAATGCTTTGCAAGCTTACTCGAATCCTTTGCTGATTTATTTAACAAGTGTTGGGAGTGATGGTGTGAGATCGCGTTCAAAGAACCAGACGACCAGGATCAGTGAGTGGCAAAAATAGCCTCTTTATTGTACATTCACAGCAGCACAATGTAAGGCAAAATAGAATCCCAAAATCATCGCTGAAAAGCAGCCATTTTTATATGGAATTTAAACATACATTAACATTCTAACACTTGAGTGTTAAGCAGTAGATAATGTATAAAAAATGGTTTTGCAGGAAATCAGCGATGGTTTAAACATTTGCTAAATGTTAGCTGTTATTACTGAGTGTTAATGGTTATTTTAATGAGATTAGAGTGTCTGTCTGGTTCGTCTTTGCATAATTCAAAAGGTGTTAGTCTTGTGTTTTTTTTTAAATAAAAGCCTGGGTTCCTATCAGTTTTGGTTGTGGATTTTACTTACTATCACTTTTTTAGTTAGTTTCATGGTTGCGTCCATCTGTGGCTTTTATTTACTATCATTGATTCATTCATTCAGTTTCGTGATCGTATCTGTTGTAGTGGTGCTGTCAGTTTCATTCATTCATTCATTCAAGGTTGCGCGGTTCTGGACATAGCGCTGTTAGTTTTACCAGTAGGTTAAAGATTGCTTACATACATTGCAAAACGTTTATTAGTTTTATTAGTGGGGTAAAGTTTTCTTATATACATGTTGAATAAAAACTTGAGACAAGTAACTTGTTGCATAATATACAGGAAAAGTCTACAGGGAAGTAACAGTTTACTTTAAAGGAAGAGGGCTAATCCAATTATCACCTTTGAATGATACATGGAGCCACTCTGGCTGGAGGAGTTTAGATAAAATGCTTGGTAATAGCAACTGTTCACAGTTAGATTTTAATATCAAACACTATTTTTGGTGTGGGGGTGCGAATGGAAGGTCAGTCGTGTTAAATGGGGTTGTTATGCATAGTGCGTTATGCATGACTGCACTTTCAATAGGAGTATGACCGCAACTTCAAGTGGTTGTAATCTGATACAGTAGCGAGCTCCTGAATTAGCTTAAATGGGAGTGGTGGGGGTGGCTGGTACATGGAAATATGCAGTTAGTATTATAACCACGAATTAATGTATTAATGGACATGATTTATGGAGTTATATTAAAAGTTGTTAACAGACATGAATTCTGATATGTCAGTGATGGATAAACCAGGTAGCGTGAACTGTTACGAGAATGTCAGATTGTAACTGTTGACTCTCGAAACTCTTTGGTCTCTACTGATAACTGGTATCTCACAGTTTCTCAATCATACAGAATCAAATGAAGTATTAGTACTGCATATTTAATTTCTCAATAGTTTCATTAAAATGGCGAATAAGAAAATTGCACCAAATACATTAGTTTATACATTTGTTTTTGATCAAGGCCTTTTAGTATGAGTTACTTACTGCCCATGGCAAGCCGTATCCTTGGTTGAAGGGGTGAATGACCTTTTGAGGAAGTGTCAGCCTGAATTGACCATCCTTTCCTGACCTGCAGCTAAATACTATTCAGCAACAGGACCAAGACCAGAAAGTTTGAGTGGTCATTCTGTGTGTGTTTTATCTGTAGTGCATGCCAACTTTGGAGCCTTCCTGCATTATTTAGATTGCTACCATTTTGAATGCTGTAAGGAACATAAAACGAAGTTGGACTGGGCTGCTGAAATTGGCCCTGAAATTCACTGGGATGCTTTTGCTCCCACATCATAACTTTAGTAGGACACCTGCAGATGTCTTAGAGGTCTGTTCTACTGTCATCACTTAATAAAAGGGTATTAAGGGTTATGAAACCAAACTATTGCTGGAAACTTAGAATGCAAGTAGAAAGTGCTGAAAGTACTCAGCGGGTCTAGTAGCATCTGTGGAGAGAGAAGCAATTAATATTTCAAGTCAATGACCTTTCATCAGAACTGCTTTTAAGCAAATATGGAGGCAGAGAAAGAGAAAGAGAAAGATGGGCTAGGTGGAATTAGTTGAAGATCAGTCATGACTTAATTCAATGGCAGGAACTGAACTGAAGGGCTGATTGGCGTACTGTTATTCCACAGCATGTGTCCCATATCGATCACCAGGCCTCCAGATTATTGATACACCAAGAGGAAACATGGAAGAAAAATCATTTTAATGTGTTACTTTTCCATAACAATGTCACCTTTTTAAACTTTAAAATGAAACATTGCAGTATGTGATCTTCCACTGTAACAAACCATGAAATTTAATTTTGTAAAGTTGAACGTTGCATTTAACCACTGTTGACCTGTGTCGTTGTCCTTAACTTCTCATTTTTATTTAGTCCTGTCTGTCGCTGACAAAGGGCTTTATTAAAAGCTTTATCACAAGTTCTTAGATTTATTAGGATTCTTGCTAATGTGTTTAGCTCCTACTGACAGGAAGGCCTTGAATTTTAAATGAACCTACTACAATCAATACTGTGTGTACAGTTAACCCAACAATCATTTATAAAGTCAGTGGCCAAAGGGTCCAATAAAAATACTGTTTAATAACACAAATAGATGTGAAGAATCAGCTGGAAGGTTAAATAGTGGCAAGCAACACAGCTATTACGGAAAACTATTTCTAATTAGACATCCAACACGACCCATAAATCTGGCAAATACATTTTGGCAACAGTTACTTGTTGTTAAGTGAATAATTTGGCCAGACCACTATTCCTCTTGTTCGAAACCAAAGCCTTGAAATTCCACAGGAATGTTGTCAGTTGCTTGTCAGATGAACCTAAAAGAAAATGGCACAAATAGTGAGCCACTGTTAAATTCTAGGAGGGTCAGGGATAATTGTCTTTAAATAGCTCATCAGTGAAACTTACTGACATTCACTGTTGGTGGATAGGATTCTTTCAACTGGGGACAGTTTTCCAAGTTTGGAAATCCAGTGCCCATCTCTCCCAGCCTCTCCACGACTTTGCCTGCTCTCGCAAGTTCCATTACTTTCCTCCTCCCTCAATACTGCTCCCTAAAATACTCTCAGTGCCAGGATTGGATTGATGGCTGCATGTACGATCCAATCATATTTTATCATCATCAATCGTTCGTTCCTTTTGCACTTCACATACCTGCACTTCTGCCTGTTTTTTCTCTTTGGATTCTGAAGGGAGAAAAGTTTGAAAGTTATGTATGTGGGAAGGAAAGTGGGTGAGAGCAAGAGTTGTACGCACATGTGATCTGTAGCTTATGAATCAGAAGAGACTATGGGATGAGAGGGAGGTGCTGGTGATGTGAGAAGATGGAATAGGTAGGAGCATACTATCATCCTCTGTGGTTTTAGCCAGGCCTCTGTTATGACTTCAATGATGGTATGTCATTTCATTGCCCCAATCACTGAAACATGCAGCCATGCCTGTCTCAGCCATGCCCCTCTCAGCTAAATGCTGCCTGTGGTGTGGGAGTAACTTCTCCTGCAAGAGAGAGGAAAATGTTTCAGTGACTGTTGTTTAGTTTGTGTTGACAGATGTGAGGCGAGGTGAGTAAGCTGAGAGATGTTGCTGTGAGGTTTGTAGCTGTGCTGCGCGCGCGAGGGTGAGGTGCAGCTATGAACGTGAATCATGGAGATTGATGGCACATGAGAGAATGAATAAAGGTGCATTGAGGAGTGTGTGAGGTTAGTGGTTCTGTCAATGGGATATGATATTTGAAGGTGAATTATTCTCTTTGACCAATGTTGTGCAAACGTCGAAGTTTGCATGGTACTGCATCACTGTCTGTGGGAACTAAACTCTGGCATTGACAATATTGGCATTGGCATTCGGCCCTACTGCCTAATGAAGGAGCTCCCACTCCTGCTCCAATGCTGCATTTGGTACTTGTTACTATGTTGTATAATTAGTCATTATGCTTCATGAACAGAATGGCTTTCCCAGGCACTTTCGTCATCTACACCAACCAGATGCAGCTCCCCATTAAAAGGTTGTCATGGGGTGTGTGCTATTTGAATAATCTCACTTCAGCTTTCAAATAAGATGAACTCTATCCTGTTTGTTGAAGATGCACACGGCTCAGAGTGCATAAAATTGGTTCAGATTCGTCCTATTATATGAAACCCCTATCCAGGTGTGAGAGTCTTTAAACATTTGTTAACACATGTTTTCATTCTTAGTTCCGATACAGAGCTATATACAAATTCATGACCTGCAGTCCCTTTTTCAGGTGGGCTTCAACCATTTTCTCCCTCAGTAATTTCGGGTATCTATGTGCTCGCATTTCATTTTCTCTGTAACAGCTGTGTGTTTTGCAGCCTGCTGCTGCATTTCACCGCGGGATGGAAAACTTAAAAATAAACAAGTTTTGACATTGGTTCTAATTCAGTGGAGTGTGACACAAATGTGTGCAGTGGGCTTGTAACAACAGAGCAGAACTGAAACAGCACGCTGCCCCCTATAAAATGGACAGCTCAATGAGGCCAGTTCTCTTCTGGGGATGAAATGAACATTAAGGCTAACCATGTTTGAAAGCTCTTGTCCTGTGTTGTCCAATTTTATTCAGAGAGTTCCCACTTTGACTGCACAGCACACACGTCCTTCCTGCTGGTTTCTGGACTGGTAATCAAGCTTAGGAAGCATGTGCTCAGGGGGGTCACCACATTGATGCCAGCATATGTGAGACTGATGGTAAACATTAGAACTTCTAAGTTTTCCAAGGCAATGGAGACATATTTGTGCATCTGATCGGTGCCTGTTGATGCTTTATCTATTGCCAAATGCATCATAATAAAAACATTATTACTTTAAGGTAAAGAAAGAAATTGAAGTCTCCTCAGCATAAATCCTCTGCTAAATGTAATTCTGGCTATTATAATTAATAATTTCACATAATATCCTGTGGCACTTTTCTGTGAATACACATGTTGTGTCACGACCATAGTCAGCATATCAATATGCCTAAAAGAAGCATGCTCATGATATTATCACTGCATCATAACATGTGACCTGAGGGTATAAAGATCAATAGTCCATGTTACCTCCCATCACATGAGGCACGATGGTCTACAAGAAGCATGCATCTGTGTTGCAAACTGACAACTTAATACTAGCCAAGATAAGTGTGTGCCTGAGGGATATATTGCTTTCATATAATTGTTAATTGTAATAAATGTCTGTTGGATTCTTCAATACCATGGTCTCCATGCCCAGTTTCTTTTGTTTTGAGAGGCAACAGTTTCATTGTTGCATCAGGTAAGCTCACTCCATGTTAGCAACAATGCATGAGACTCTAATAACTTGGTGGTGGATATTTGATTAACTAACATGTCTAGTCACACCATAGGTGATCCAAAAGATCCAAAAAAGGATCTGAAAAGTTCCCAAAGGCCATCTCAAAGTAAGAATTAACTTCAGGCTTAACAGACTCCAACTTGTGTCATACAGATTGTAACCCAAGCAATTTGTCAGGAGGTTTTGCAGCATAGGGCATGAGTGTAGCTTTTCCAACGAGGAACCATCAGAGAGACTGAGTTAGTGATAATCTCCACATGAATTAAACCTTTTAGGAAGGATCTTCTGAGCAAGAGAAAGGGACATACCATTGATGCATTATTTGATAGATGGAAGTATGGAGCCATAGTAGCAGGCCAACGATAATTATATGCTTCACATGCAACCAAGGGAATTGCGTGAGTCAGTAAAAAAATACTAAACCAACAAACTCTGCAATTTATTACACCCTACCCAAAAGCTGACCAGCTTCCCTTGACAAACATGTGGTGTCAAGGGACATTAGGCATGTATGGTACATCTGATTCCAAAGGCCAAGTCAGACTTCTGCATAAAATGCAGGTGATCATCAAGATAATCAAACACCATAACATTGGCAGCAAGGAAAGTTTTAAAGAAAGTGTAAAAATGCAATCAAATCTAAGAAGTTCGGAATCAAATGAGTGAAAGGCAAATTTCAAAAGATTGACCAGGCATTCCTTATTATTAACCTTACCCACCATGTTGATGGTATTAAGTGATCAAAATCTTTCATAAACATTAATATCTTGTCTTGAAAAGACAGAAGAACACACTAAAAGCTAAAATTGACAAGGAACTAGTGCCACCGTATCACCACTAAATGTCAAGAAAGACATACTTTTAAAGAGACACTCCATCATGCAGCCTATGAGGGAGTGGGTCTCACAGTGTATAACAGATCAGCAGTTTCATGCTTTGGCAGAATCACAAGTCAGTGCCAATACACAAGCCTATCCTAACTTCCTGAAATTATTCACTAAGTAGATACAAATGGTCTAGCTGTGGTAGGACCATACCGCTGGATTGTTAATCCAGAGACCCGGATAATGTTCTAGGGACCTGGGTTCGAATCCTGCCATGGCAGATGGTGACATTTGAATTCAATAAGTATCTGGAATTAAGAATCTAATGATGACCATGAATCCATTGTTGATTGTTGGAAAAACCTATCTGATTCACTGATGTCCTTTAAGGAAGGAAACTGCCATCCTTACCTGGTCTGGCCTACATGTGACTCCAGGCCCACAGCAATGTGGTTGACTCTTAACTGCCGTATGGGCAATTAGGGATGGGCAATAAATGCTGCCTAGCTAGCGATGCCTTCATCCGTGAATGAATAAAGGAAAAAAACATTAGTATGAACAGCTCTTGCTATAGTCACAAATTGAGATTCAAACCACAAGTGGACAAACAGCACATAATGCAACCGAATCAGTATGATTTCAAATGCATGTACCCAGCCAAATTTCATGGATTTGCCCTGATTGGAAATTTTAAGAGTGATACTGTATTACATTTTAAGGATGACGCAGCCCTATTTATTGATCATCCAGGGAAGCGCAGTGTGCAAATTCAGGAGAAGATTTGAGTAGAACTAAACAAGGTGGAGCAAAATGGTAATATTCGGAAAGCCAACCCCCACACAGATTGGTGTAGCTCCATCATGTGTCGTAAAGAAAGTTGGAACCACATGGTATGCTTAAGTCCTCAGCACCTCAAAATAATACTCAAAAGATGTCCACACAAAATAACAACACTTTAAGAATTAATTCCCAAATTCTCCAGATCAAGATTCTTTTCCAAATGAGGTGCAAAACATAGATGCTTGTAACTGTTTTTAGCAGAAGAATCCCATGCGCTTATGACACTTAGGTTGGTACACAAAATATCGTGTTCATCTTACACCAGGTCCATATGTATTGAATGCTTAAGATGGCTAGCATATGATCAGGGATGAATCAGGATTCTTGGTGTCTCCTGAATGCATGTGAGACATGCCAAATTTACTGGCCTTAGCAACAGAGTGATCTTCTGTATCCATATGGTGTTGAATCCACTTCTTCTTCAAGAGTTGCAACAGATCTGTTCACAGTGCATGGAGAAGAGTACATCCTCGTGATCAATTACTTCTCAAACCTATTCTTTGATAACTTAGCAACACATAGCCATCATTGACAGAATGGATGCTATTTTCAGTTTATTCATTGTCCTGAGCAGATAGTATCTGACAATGGACTTCAAATCATTGGCAAACCATTTCAACATGTGTTCGAAATGGTGAATGACCCATACCTCGTCATCATCTAACTATCGATTCTCAAGTGGTCTAGCAGAATGTACGATATGAATGTACTACCAAATCAATGAACGTTAAGTGTCAAATCCCAATGAAGAAGGACTTACCATTCCCAGTAAAACTTATGCTTGGAAGGCAAATGCGAACAACCTTGCCTAGCAACCACTTGTATGACTATTCTGTGATACAGGACATTGTTCATCAAAGTCGGAAAAGAGTGAAAGATGCATGAAGAGTAAACAGGTAAAGGACTACGAAACTGAGCGCTAGGCTGAGAGTGCAATTTATAACCCCAACTACAAATACTTGAATGTTGTGATGCAAAGTGTGTGATTTATACATATTGGTAATACCATTTTGAAATTTCAACTGAGAATTTGAACTGAGCAAAATGGGGCTGTTTTTAACTTTGTTTAGTTTGTCAATACCCAAACTAGCACCAGCTCCAACATGCGGACCCTTTCACAAATCTGATCTCAAGTATACCCAAAGCAACCTTACATTTTGATGTAATGTCATGTTGACTGCAAGACTACTGAAGCTATAGGACTAAGGAAGAAAAGATACTTTGCTTATATGATTCACCATTTTCATTGTTCAAACATGTTCGCCCATCTCGGGAGCCAATGGCTCTTGTTACAGCACCAAAGAATAAATACATTTTATTTTGAAAATGAAGTATAGAAAATAAATTCACAAAAGCTTTTGAATTGTTGTTCTCTATGTGGGTTTGTGGGGGAATAAACT
This sequence comes from Ginglymostoma cirratum, assembly GCA_024137785.1. Taxonomy (NCBI): domain Eukaryota; kingdom Metazoa; phylum Chordata; class Chondrichthyes; order Orectolobiformes; family Ginglymostomatidae; genus Ginglymostoma; species Ginglymostoma cirratum. The sequence goes on along the minus strand of JAHRHZ010000067.1, from coordinate 124,773 downwards.
AGGTTGTAGTATTCAAATTCCGATCAATAGCATTCAGTTTGTGTTTGTGCTGAATTCTTGATTGAGTTCTTTACACATAGATACAAATCTGTTTACCTTACACACAATGATGGCAAAATAAAAGTGTGTACAGGAATGGAGAATGAGCAAGTTACACATTTATTCGTAAAATGTATCTGTTGATTTATTGAAGATTTAATACATCTAGTGGTAAACAGGAGAACCTCATTCTTCATTTCCCCTGTGTTTGTAAACCTGTCATAACCTCTTGTCATTTCTTAGACAAAATGATGGATTTCAATTTACTTAGGCTGGGCTGTGCCTAGCAATTTTCTCTGACTGATATTTCTCAGCTCTTTACAGCTCCCTCACTTCCACAGAATTTTAATGTTAGCCTAGAATTATTTCATGTTTGGTTTACACAAATGATAACTTTATTAAGATTGGTTTTGAGTATGAAATTGTTATATGATGTGTTTCTAGCAGTTTTAATGTTATCAAAGGCAACCAAACATCAAGCCTTCAGAGTTTATTTAATTAGACTGATTTTTGTGTAGATTTGGCAATCTTCACATTTAGCCTGGAGACACCAAGTTTTCTTTCGATATCTTTACCTTTATTAGTGAGGTTTGAAACCAGATTTTCTGTACTACCAGATTTTAATGACTGAACCTGAGTGCAGGAATGAGAGCTGTGTGTCCTGAATCTACTGCTTGGAACTGACTCTTCTCAAACAATCGAGAATTGGACCCACCTTTGATACTTGAATGTGTGTTCAAATTAATTGATTCATGTGCTTTTGGGTTTAGAATTAGTTAGACCATGTTTTGGGAATGATTTTCTGTTTATAAACAGCTCAGAGGAGCACTCTATCTATTCTGTGGGCAGATTTTGTCTTCAGAAGTTGTGAAAGACAGCCTTAAATCATCTTATGTCAGTGTTGGGACTGTAGTACCTTCACTTAAAATAGTTGTTCCTCTGCGTATCCTTGTTACTTTATCAATTTATTTGAACATGGTGCAATGTCTTATGTAGCAACTTGTTTGTAGAAAACAACATTTTTCTGGAAGAGGCTTCTGATGCATTGCGGCAATGTTTTGATATGGATAGGTCCTGAATTATGATCTAAAAACAGAAAATGCTAGAAATATTCAGCAAGTCTGCAGCATCTAAGAGAGAAAAATGAAAGTTAATGTTTCAGGTTAAGGACTGAAACGGACTGGGGAGGGTGGGGAAAGCAAAGCAAAGGGAAAGCAAAGTCTGCGATGAAGCAGGGTGTGATAACGATTAACTTGCAAAAGATTTCATGGTGCAAAAGGTGATTGTTGAAATAAAGAAACAAAATATTGTCCGGACAGAGTGTGAATGGCACAATAATGAGCAAGTTTACCTAAACTGATAAAGCAGCAAGGACAGGCACAGGAACAATTACTTTAAGTGAAGATACTGTAATTGGAACACTGGCTGAAGGTGATTCAAGGGTATTTCAGAGGACAAAATCTGCCTCTAGAATCAATAGTGTACTCCTCTGAGCCGTTTATTAATAATGGTCCAAAAGCAAAACCATGAAAAACAAAATGAAGATCAGCATGTCCAGGTGAAGCAAAAACAATCGAGGAACAGAGTTATGACTTGAAATTGTTGAAATTCACACTCACTACTGTCAATGTTGAGGCCAGAAGACTGTAAGGTATCTAAGTCAACAATAGGTGCTGTCCCTCAAGCTTACGTTGAGCTTTGCTGGAACACTGAAGGAAACAAAGGATGAAAACATCAGCATGACAGCAAAGCTAAACAATTAAAATGGCAAGCCTCCAGGGGCTCAGGATCAGGCTTGCAGACCAGGAGTGTCCCAAGAAGCAATCACCCAATGTGCATTGAGTCTCCCCAGACTACAGGACACCACATTATAAGCAGCAAATATAGGAGACTAAATTGAAAGAAGTATACATAAAATGCTGCTTCATGTGGAAGAAGTGTTTGGGACTTTGGTTGCTATGCTGTATAATCTGTGTAAATAAATCAGCTCAGAGCTAATTCGTTTTAAAAATGTTTTCAGATTGCAGTTGAAATACAGCTTGTTAACCACTTCACTGTTTCTGCCAAAGGCTTCCAATAAACAAACAGCTTGTTCATTCAACAATTTTCACTTGACAATATACTTAAAACATTTTTGAGAATTGTAGTAGTCAATATTGATCTATTGGCTGAATTGCAATGCAGACCAGTTTGAAAGCAGCATGTTGAATCTTGATCTTCATTCAACATGCTTATCGTGATGCAAAATTATTCTAATTAGTCAGTCACAGGCATAAAGTGATTTAGCTGTGAATCATTTAATGTATAGTTTCACACTACATGTTCACATCATTTTACACATGGTAAATGGCTATTTGTCTTTATAATGTAATGGTGAAGCTTTTCGTTAACGTTGTTAAAAATCCAGTATAAATTGTATAAGATGCACCTCCTTGACCTAGTTAGAATACTGAATAATTTGCAAGCGCATTGTCCTTGTATAAGCAATGCTGATGGAAGTGATATTTGCCCTTTCTTTCTAATCGGTGTGTTGACTTTGTGTACAAACTGCATGATATGCAGCACGTTCACTTGTTTTTGAGCTGTGGAATCTCATTTTAAGACCTATATAAAGTTTTGTTTTTTTTAACATAAAAAATTCGTAATATCTTCCATTTTCAGAAATGTTAAACGTAGACCCTTTTAATATTTCCTAGTGCAATAAATATGATCAAGATATTGTCACTTGAAACTGTATCACTCTGATTTGCTATTATTATAGGGTGGGTAGGGAGGGGGAGTATGAAATCTGTATCGGTTTAAAAAAGACTAGAAATAAGTAGATGGGAAAAAGCAGCAAAATCTGTTACAAATATTAAAGGACAAAGAAAGATTTGTGTCACCACGCAGAAAAAGTGTGAATGTGGAACTAGGTGAATAGCACTCACAAAAAGCCAGCATGGATATGGTGCACTGAATGGCCTCCTGCTGTGCTTTAATTGTTCTATGATTCCACGAACCTACCTTTCCCTTCAGACAGGAAATCAACCCTGGTTCTATGAAAAGTGCAGGAGGGCATGCCAGGAGCAGCAGCAGGCACAGCTGGAAATGAGGTGTTATCCTCTACAGCACAGGGCTACTTGAATGCCAAGCAGCAGAAGCAGAATGGGTTAGACAGAGCTAAGCAATTCCACAGCCAATCGTTCAGATCAAAACTCTGATTTTCTGCCAAATCTACTTTGAATGATGGTAAACAATCAGAGAACTCACAGAATGTGGGGTTCACAAATACACTGCAATGATGGGAAATCATTGAAAATCAGTACCAAAAGACAAGGCTGAAGCATTTATCTCCAACTTCAGCCACAGGTGTTGAATGGACATTTTCCTGAGGTCCCCAGCACCACCAATGCCAGTCTTCCATCAGATTCATTTCATATGAAATCAAGAAATGGCTTAAGGCACTGGCCACTGAAAAGGCTATGAGCCCTGACAACATTCTAGCAGTAGTATTGAAGACCTGTGCTCCACAATTAGCTGTACCTTTAGCCAAACTGTTCCAGTACAACTACAACACTAGCATCTATCTGACAATGTGGAATATCGTTCACAAAATGCAAGACAAATCCAACACAGTCAATTACCAACCTATCAGCTTATTCCTAACCATAAGGAAAGTGACGGAAGGTGTCATTAACAGTACAATCAAATAGCATTTACTAACCTGTTTACTAATGCTCAGTTTATCTTCCACCAGGACCACTTTTCTCCTGACCTCATTACAGCTTTCATCCAAACATGTGCAAATCTGAACCCCAGCATTGCAGTGAGAGTAACTGCCCTTGCCATGAAGGCAGGATTTGACCAAGTACTGCATCAGAAGCCCTAGCAACATTGAAATCAGTAGAAGCTGGATTAGCCATTTAAATACAGCGACAAGAGCAGGTCAGAGGCTGGGATGTCCCAAACAAGTGCCTCACCTCCTGACTCCCTATTGCTTATCCACTATGTTCGAGGCAGACATCGGGAGTGTAATGAACACCCACAACTTTTCGGATGGGTGCAGCTCCAAGAATACACAGAGAGCTTGACGCCATTCAGACAAAGCAGCCCACTTTATTGGTGCCCTATCCACTATCTTCAATATTCACTCCCTCCACCACTGATGCTCAGTGGCAGCAGTGTGTACCAAGATGCACTACAACAACTTACCAAAACTGCTTCAATATCACCTTCTAAACTGTGACCTCTACCAGCTAGAAGGATGAAGGCAGAAGATGCATGAGAACACCACCACTTGCAAGTTCCCCTCCAGGTCACACACCACACTGATTTGGAACTATATCACAGTTCTTTTACCATTGCTGGGTTAAATTCCTGTAACTCCCTTCTCAAGTGAGGCTGTACTTTTGTGCATGGGCTACAGCAGTTCAAGAAGGTGGCTCACCACCACCTTCTCTTGGGCAATTAGGGATAGACATGACATGCTGGCTTAGCCAGGGACACACACATCCCATGAATGGAAACAAGAAATACACACTGAGATCAAAGGGAAATATATTTCATAAACTTGAAACATGCAGATTAGTTTTTTTAAAATTCCTTGTTCTTCTGAACTTTATAAAATATGGTGATTGCTTTAAGATTCATTTCATTGATGTTTAACAAAAGGGGAAGATATTTCTTCAGTGAAAGAGTGAGTGTCGAGGACAAGTTGGAAATTCCCTGGCTCTCTCAGTGGGATTTATACAGGTGTAGCAACACTACATAAGATATGAATTTGCAAACAAAGTCTAGTTACTGAGGATAAGTAAAGAGTTTGGAGTTGAAGTGATGGTTCTTTGTTCCTCACATTGTTTTCCGAGTAGATACTGTTTTTGGAAGAACGGCTTATTTTTCATGAAATCTCAAAACATAGAATTGTTTCTGTGTAGAATTCCTAGACAATACTAATGATGCATCTGCTTTGAAAAGTTACATGGAAAGGTGCATCTTTCAGAGTAACACTTAAAACTTTATGTATTGTTTTTTCCCCACTTTCCAAGTGAAACCACTTGAACAGACGCCCCGCATTAACGATGCTACGTAGCGCAAATCATTGTTTGTAATCCTGTCTGCTGAAAAGCACTGGATATTAATAATACTTGGGCTGATCAGATTGACTTTTTTCCCACTTGTGTTTCCTCGACCACTTTAATGTGATGGTTAGTCACAGGCTTGTGTATGCACAGAGGGGACCTCAGGCCGTCAAATACTGTGGATATTATATTTTCTCCAAAACTCATGGGAAGCTATCACTGTTTGGCCAGATGGGTGGCTGCCTGGACAATCAACTTTGCACCAGAAAAATGCCCTTAATTAAGCCTTGAGGGGCTTTAATTGGTTACCTGCCGCAGTCAATAGGGTAACCTATAGACACAAATGCCCCAATTTCTGCAGAATCCTGTGGAGATGGGGCGCTTCTGGGATGCCAGTCGCATAAGATTTCCCTCATATTTTCAGGCTACTCCTCCTTCACACTCACCTCTGTGGTCCCTTGAAAATTCAGACCAAAGTCTCCAAATTGTACTAAGTGAATTTACGTTCTTGATAAAGATTTAGCTGACAAGCTCTGTTTAGCAGAGGGCATATTGACGGGTTCAAATTTATTTCAGCTTTGCCACAGAAGCCATTGTATTTGTTATAAGTCTATCTTGAGCCATGAAGCATTATGTTTGATGTTTTGGGTGCAGTGCATACGTTTTTATATTGTCTTCTCCCAGTGCAAAATTGTAAAAGGAATCCGTCAGCTAGAACATGTGAAATGGAGATTGTTTTGGATGTGGCACACGGACAGACAGAGGGTTGGGGTCACTTTGACATAGAAAGGATTTAGAAACCTTGATAACAAAATTGTTTGGTGTTTCCAGCATGAATTAAAACAATATCTGTGGTCAATTTAACCTTAACTTGAGGGCAACGCCCTCATCCCATGAATGAATAAAGAAAAAAAATTGTTCATACGTTGTTATGAGTTTATTCAGCTGCAGAGAACAGACTACCAAACATGTATTGCCTCCGGTGTAATTTCTCTTCCAGGAAGTACATCAGAGTATTAGTGGATATATAGCTCAGAGAATGAACCTGTGATGGGAAAGAGCTGGAATGACTAGATTAAATCATTTTAGAGAAATTGGATAGAGGGGCTGAGCTTTCCTACCACTTCATCTGTTACTTGTCTCGATTTGTTGGAGTTAAAATGGATTTGGAACACCATTCAAGACATAATTAAAGTGCAACTGGAGGACTATGATTAAGTATGTAATACATTACTGTACTTTTACAAGTTGAAGGTTATTGGATTGACTTGAGTGATTGCTCAGCAGATACCTGAACTTTATAGGATCTACTGAGACTTGCTTCTGGCAGATGGACTACTGTGAGAGCAGCTGAGCCTTCTGATTAATGAATAATCAAGAGCGAATGTTTGGTGTTAAATCAGGCTCCATGCTGTACCACAAGTTGTATTTACCTGCTAAGCCAATGAGATGAATGAATGACTTTTGAGGAATGAAAAAAAGTATAAAATTCATGGGCATTAACAAATAAATGCATTGCTATTTTAGAATTACAGAAGTATGTTGTTTCTTTGGACTGAGAAATAGTAGGAACTGCAGATGCTGGAGAATCTGAGATAACGAGGTATAGAGCTGGATGAACACAGCAGGCCAAGCAGCATCAGAGGAGCAGGAAGGCTGACGTTTCAGGTCCAGACCCTTCTTCACATCTAGACCCAAAACGTCAGCTTTTCTGTTTCTTTGGACTGCAGTTTGCAACTTGCTTAAAGACAGCACTATTATTACCCACTGACCCAGTATCCTGCGTCCACAATCTGTTTTATATCCTCACAAACTGATTAAAGGCTAAGATTAGAACATAAGAACATAAGAACTAGGAGCAGGAGCAGGAGAAGGAGTAGGCCATCTGGCCCCTCAAGCCTGCCCCGCCATTTAATAAGATCATGGCTGATCTTTTTGAGACTCAGCTCCACTTACCCGCCCGCTCACCATAACCCTTAATTCCTTTACTGTTCAAAAATTTATCTAGCCTTGCCTTAAACACATTCAGCGAGGTAGCCTCAACCGCTTCACTGGGCAGGGAATTCCACAGATTCACAACCCTTTGGGTGAAGAAGTTCCTCCTGACCTCAGTTCTACATCTGCTTCCCTTTATTTTGAGGCTATGCCCCCTAGTCCTACTTTCACCTGCTAGCGGAAACAACCTCCCTGCCTCAACCTTATTTTCATAACCTTACATGTTTCTATAACATCTCCCCTCATACTTCTGAATTCCAATGAGTATAATCCCAGCCTACTCAGTCTCTCCTCATAATCCAACCCTCTCAACTCTGGAATCAACCGAGTGAATCTCCTCTGCACCCCCTCCAGTGCTAATATATCCCTTCTCAAGTAAGGAGACCAAAACTGCGCACAGTACTCCAGGAGTGGCCTCACCAGGACCCTGTACAGCTGCAGCATAGCTTCCCTGTTTTTAAACTCCATCCCTCTACCAATAGCAGACAAAATTCCATTTGCCTTTTTAATTACCTTCTGCACCTGCAATCCTACTTTTAGTGATTCATGCACAAGGACACCCAAGTCCCTCTGCTCAGCAGCGTGCTGCAATTTTTCACCATTTAAAATGTAGTCCATTTTGCTGTTATTCCTACCAAAATGGATGACCTCACACTTATCACCATTGTGCTCCATCTGCCAGACCTTTGCCCACTCACTTAGACTATCTATATCCCTCTGCAGACTTTCAGTGTCTTCTGCACACTTTGCTCTACCACTCACCTTAGTGTCATCTGCAAGTTTTGACACACCACACTTAGTCCCCAAGTCCAAATCATCTATGTAAATTGAAAACAATTATGGTCCCAACACTGATCCCTGAGGCACATGACTAGCCACTGACTGCCAACCAGAAAAACACCCATTTACCCCTACTCTTTGCTTTCTGCTAGCCAACCAACCCTCTATCCATGCTAATACATTACCTGTAATACCGTGCAACTTTATCTTACGTAGCAGCCTTTGGTGCGGCACCTTGTCAAATGCCTTCTGGAAATCCAGATACACCACATCCACAGGTTCCCCGTTGTCCACCATGCAAGTAATGTCCTCAAAGAATCCCACCAAATTAGTTAAACATGACCTACCCTTCATGAACCCATGCTAGGTGTTCCCAATGGGAGAATTTATATCCAGATGTCTTGCTATTTCTTCCTTAATGATAGATTTAAGCATTTTCACCACTATCGAAGTTAAGCTAACTGGCCTATAGTTACCTGCTTTTTGTCTACTTCCTTTTTTAAACAGTGGCTGTTTTCCAATCTGTGGGAACCACCCCAGAGTCCAGTGAATTTTGGTAAATAATTACTCGTGCATTTGCTTATTTAAAGGCTAATATTGTATTGCCACAATCACAAACTCTCTTATTTATTTGTAGATTTGATGAAAAAAGAAAACCTTATGTCTATCTAAGGGAGGGCTTTGAATAGGTAAATCTGGACATGCCTGCTGTGAAATTTCCTTCCATGGATGCCAGTTTTTTTTTTAATGCTACTGGTTTGTGTAGTGATTGGAACCAGGTGGATCTTGTTTACTACAAGATCCTTGATTGGGGCTGTTAACCTGGGCCAATCAGGAAGACCTGGCTGACCAGTATAAACAGGAGATAATGCCTTTAGAGAGAGGTGGGCACTGTGGGGGTTAGAGTGCTTTATTTCCACTTCTAATTCTATTTTGATGGCGTCCATACTCTCTCCCTCGCTTTTTTCTTTCACATAAGCGTTGCCCCTACCAGGGATCTGCTTGTCACAGGTTCCTTGGCCACTTGGGTGTTTTTCCTGGTGGTGGAATGTTAATAAGGAAAAAGTACATATATCTAAACAGGAGATTTAGAATCTCCTCAGTTTAGGGGACTGAATCTGAGCTGGCTAGCCATAGCCAGAGTACTGTATGTAAATAAAGGGTGACTTGGTGATGGGATTCCAGCATTTGGGCAGTTATTTCAGTGGCAACAGGAGAAAATAGGAACAAAAACAAAGTTGCTGGAAAAGCTCAGCAGGTCTGGCAGCATCTGTGAAGGAGAAAACAGAGTTGACGTTTTGGGTCTGGTGACCCTTCTTCAGAACTGATAGTGGCTGAGAAAACGTCAGTTTATATGCAGAAAATTGGGAGATGGGTGGGGTAAGGAGTAAATGATAGGATAGAGTCCAAAGAGAGAGAAAAACAGTTGGACAGACAAAGGAGTTGCTAACGATCAGGCTGGGAGGGTGAATAATTGTTAATGGGGACTGTTAGTGACTAACAACAGGGGGTTTGTAATGGTAGGCTATGTGGTAACAAGGCCTGGTGGGTGGGCTGGGGGGCTGGGACATGGGAGAGTTTAGGCCCTAAAATTATTGAACTCAGTATTGAGTCCGGAGGGCTGTAGGGTCCCCAAGCAGAAAATGAGGTGTTGTTCCTCCAGCTTGTGTTGGGCTTGGCTGGAACACTGTAGCAAGCCAGAGACAGAGATGTTGGCCAGGGAGCAGGGGGGTGCTTTAAAGTGGCAGGCAACAGGTAGTTCAGGGTCTTTTTGCGAGCAGAACGTAGATGTTCTGAGAAGCAGTCATCAAGTCTAGGAGGAAACAGTAAATGCCTGCAGAACATTCACTTCCAACAATCACCTTGAAGTTGGGATAAGCATTTCTGTCGTATTCCCTTTATTCGGAAAGCTTGACTAGTTGGATCCTGCTGTCGAAGACTGGGCCCAGTATATGGAAAGAAAGCAATCATTTTTCCGGGCAGATGAAAAGCAATGAGTAATCCTTCTGACTGCTTGTGGATCCATGGCATTTTCAGTTATAGGAGGTCTCAGAGGCACCAGACACTAAAACCTTCCAACAACTGACAGAGTTGAATAAAGAATATGATGACCACAAACCTCCTCTAACTCTAAGGTGCTATCAGTTTTATTTGGCTGTTAGAGAATGGGGGAAGTCAGGAACAGGATTTTTGATGAGATTGAGATGACTGGAAGAGGCATGTAATTTTGGGTTAACCCTGAATGAGATGCTGAAAGACTGTTCAGTTCAGTATGTGGGATTAATGACGTAACCATGGAGAAGTGTCTGCAAGCTGAAGCACAACTAGATTTCAAATAGGCGCTACAACTGGCTTCGTCATTAGAAAATGCAGCAAGTGGAGCATGGGAGCTACAGGGTGTCCCAATGGAAGTGGACACCCTCACCTGTCTGACTGAGCTTGGGGAGCACCACTTGAGTGTAGGCAATCACAGAGCCTCACGCAGGGCATATCCTGAACAGAGGGACCCTTGGCCATTGATGGGAGTGCAACATGTTGGCAGATATAGACTGAAGTGTCCCTGCTGGGAGATTTGGGTGTGACACTTGCCACAGAGCAAGTACAAGGGTGAGGTTAAGCTATGAATGTAGTGTAATTAGTTGTGATTGTGTCGTTAGGTGTGGTACTTTGAGTGGGTGAGGTTTGACATTTGCAGATAAATTTACTGACTTTTTGTGTGAAGTCATTGGAAGGACGACCAGGGAGTCCAGGACCAGGAGTCACAGGCTAAAGATATAGGACAGGCCACTTAGGACTCAAATGAGGAGAAATATCTTCAGCCAGAGAGTGGTGAACCAGTGGAATTCACTGCCACAGAAAGAGGTAAGGCCAAAATATTGAATGTTTTCAACAAGTATTTAGATGTAGTTCTTTGGACTGAAGGGATCGAAGAGTGTAGGGAGAAAGCAGGAACAGGGTACTGAGTTGGACAATCAATCAGGATCATAGTGAAGGGTAGAGCAGGCTCAAAGGGCTGAATGGCCTACTCCTGCTCCTATTTTTCTATGTTTCTTGTGGCACTGCATTCTGGCATTGAGCACCAAAATTACCTGCTGTCACTGCGTTGGCAGCTTATCCGAAGGGTTTCTTAACCCCCCAAGTGGATATAGAGCTCTTCTCCTCCTGTGTGTCACCTTCACTGAATCATTCAGCACAACATCAGTGAACCTTGGAATGTGCTCCCTGCCCTAATATAAAAACATAGACCAGTGGATGCTGGAGATCTGAAATAAAAGCAAAGTGCAAGAGAAACTCAGCATCTGTGGAGAGAGAGAGTTAATGTTTTGAATCCAGTAAGATTTATTTAGAACAGCTAGCAAAGAACTCATTCCAAAGAAGTGTCATATTGGTTTTGAAACATGGTTCTGTGCTTTCTGCCCTGCCCTGGAATTAGGCTGTGTTCTGCCTGTTTCTACAACCCATTCCAGTACCTACTGCAGTCGGAAGGCACTTCCCCTTTTTAAGTAGTGCAGGTTAGCTTTAAGCAGTGCTAGCATCACAATAACCTGCTTAGCATTGGCTGAATGCAGGAGGCAGTCATTGAGATCAGGAGGTTACACACAAATTGCATACTGCCTGCATTGGAAATAACAGTCGTGGGTTCGTGGCACAATGTGATTGCCACCTTGATTTCTGGGCCTCGAACCAATTTTGCAGCCATTGTGTTTCTGTTGGAATCAAATGTGACTGTGATCAATATTCTGGGCCAATTTGAGAAGCCATGTTGTGAATGGAAGAATGAGCCATCTATTCAGTCGGCTGGACTGATCAGTTAGCAGTAGAAGAATTGAGAGAGAGCATTACAGTTTGATTTGATACAACAAATCAATCTAATAATATTTTTTTCATTTATAGCTCTGGGTGGTCTCCAGTCAGGGACAACACTTGCACTGAATGTAATTGTTCTCCTACATGACTGCCAGAAGAAAAGCAAACGAAATAAAAATACATTGCTTAAACCCTGTCTCCTCATTTGTTACTCAATAAAATAATAAATGATCAATTAAACCAATTGCAGCTGTTGTTCATGTGAATATGAGCTTTTAACACACACTTAAACAGCAGTCAGGCTTTTAATGGGACAGCTCTGTACTTGGCAATAATTAATCGCAAGGAGGAGGCGATTTCTCCAGTCACAGACAAAAATAATGACAAGCTTTAGTGTTCCTGCAAAACATTAATCAGTTCACATGATTTATGTGCTGCAAATTTTCTTGAAATGGAAGACACCAATAATTAATTTCTTCAATTTTAAGGGTTACTTCACTTTGACAGCAAGTGCAGGCAACAGTTTCAAATTATGCACCAATGGCAGCATTGTTTTGGAAAACAATGGCAAGGGATTATTTAGGCCCGAAACGTCAAGTTTTCCTGCTCCTATGATGCTGCTTGACCTGCTGTGTTCATCCAGCCCCATGCTTGTTAGCAAGGGATTGATTCTTGGGCAAGAATAGAGCTAGGCTTATCAGACTTATCACCAAGTCACGCTTGTCACCGGGGCAGAGGAACATTCAAAGGAAGACTTCCTTTCACCCATGTTCCTCCATCTGTTCTTCCCAGTCAGGGCTCATTCAATAAAGTGCCGGACAAAACCTCACCATTAGTAATAAATTTGGGATTGTAAGCGAGCAAAACTTAATGCTAAAGATGCTGAAAAGTGAATGAACTGCATTTAGTGGGACCAATCCACCGTGACAATAATTTAAAAAACAGTCAAAGATTTCTCCATGAAAGCAACAAGAATAAAACAAAAAGGCAATGCAGCCTGGAGGAAGGGAAAGGTGCTCACTACTAGGTTCCTTCTCTTCAACATTGCCTGGACAATGAGGCCCTTTGACTGTTGGTTGTGGAGATTGGCAGTTGTTGAATTGAGGACTGGCTAAGTGACTGATTCTTGTTTTCCCAAGAGATTTAAATAAAAAAAATGGTAGAGGCCAGGCAAGTTGATAATGCTGGAGAGGGAGGGGCAAGTGAAAACATTCTTACTGTGATGATGTCAAGGATGGTAGCAGTGATACCACCGTTCCCTCTGTTGTACATGCACGTGTGACCACGCAGTAATCTGGAATGTCCCATGCCATGAAATAAACAGGTCACTTGCAACTTTGTAGGTTCATCTAAATGAATTCCCAGTGTAATGTAAATTTGCTGACAAGCAACAGTATGCTCTAGTACTTCTTCATCATCTCAGTGAAAATTTGCTGTACATGTTCCTTGGGTGTTCCAGACTTGTGCCATTGCATATTGCACATGAAAGATATTTGTCTCATTAGAGCTTCACAGTTACAAGGTACTTATGCTTTGATCTTCCATCAGTAAAGAAGGTGATGCCTGTATCCTGACTGGGTCTGAAATGGTTGATGCTTGCCCACTGTTTAAGGCAAGGGTTGATTCTTCATTTTGCAATGTGGGCTTTCTACAGGATTGTTAGTTCATAATTTTTCCAATGATTAAGCCATTGGTCATCAAAGCTAATGGGAGATGGAATAGAATCAAATCCCTATGGTGTGGAAACAGGCCATTCAGCCCAACGAGTCCACACCGACCCTCCAAAGAGCATCCCACTTAGGCCTATCCCCCTACCCTCGCCCTGCATTTCCCATGGCTAATCCACCTAACCTGCACATCTTTGGACTATGGGAGGAAAATGGAGCACCCGGAGGAAACTCACACAGACACAGGGAGAACATGCAAATTCCACACAGCCACCCAAAGTTGGGATTGAACCCGGGTCCCTGGCGTTGTGAGGCAGTAGTGCTAACCACCGAGCCACTGTGCTGCCTTAATGACTGAAGGATTTGCTCGCTGTTACCTATTAGATTTGAGATGGGTGAGTGGTAGTTTGATTCAATCAATCTGGCTAAGTATCTCTTTGCTAATTTAGCCACTACCTCATCTAAATATTTGGGATACAGAAATAATGGCACAAGTTTTGCAAACGTAGGCAACCAGGGTGTTTAAAAGCATATATTACACTCTTAAAAATCCAAATTTTCTTCCAACTTTGAATGCACCCAATGTTTCTGACTTAAACCTGTACCCATTCTCCTATCTCCACCCCACACCATCTTCCACCTTAAGCCAGAAAGGCAGAATAATCTGGCCAGTGGGCTTCCCTGTGGTTCCGCAATTCCCAAGCACATTGGTTTTAAGATGTGACTGTCATTGTGGCATCGCTATTCTAGCAAGCAAAGCTGGAGTAGACTTCTAAATGTCGAGGAGAGAAAAGGTCTTGGACTTGCTGATTGTATTGAATCTTCCAAGCCATCTTCTAGAATACCCAGTCCATCTTCTTTCTTTCTATTTTTAATAACATTGCTTAAAGTTACTGAGAGCAATGCTTGGTGCGCACAGGCCAACATATATATCTGTGACATCTCTACTAGATCTATAGCAGTGGTGTCATTTCATCAAATATCACGCACGTTGCCTTGTCATTATGGATGTTGAAAGAACAACTAACAATGGGAAAATATGATGGAAAGTCTTGTCATTTCTACTCAAACGGTAACACCAGGTCAACCGTTGTTGGACTAATCAGCAGATGGAGGTGGGAAAGGCTAACTGAATCCATCATTGTTTTTCTGCAGGAGTTTTAATTTTAGAAGGATGACATTTTCATGCCTGACCCCACATAGATGCTGGAAGCCTCTGCCTCTGGGGTCTCTTTTCTCTTTGGGCCTAACTCCTCATTCAAACAGATGTTTCTGGCACTACATCATTTATTTCTGGTCTGCCTTAATTACATGGTTTAATTAATAGACAAAACTCCACCTTCAACGCGCAGAAATCCCCCAAGGACTCTTTATTCCAGCAGCAGCCCATTTTGATAAAATGCAATTAAGGATGAGATTTTTGTAATAACTTTTCCTTAAACTTTTTGTAGATAAATGGGATGTGTTTAAAGATAATTGTCTGACAAATGTAATTCATAGCATCTGCTGGCTTCTAGGTTTAAAAAAAAGCATCATCGACTGTAGGCTGACAAATGTGCAACATGTAGATGTGTCTGATTGGGGAAAAAAGCACCATCCATTTGAAGTCTGTTGGGTGGATTCAAAAAAAAAGCAAGACACTGTATCATTGGCCCAGATATTCCAATGGCTAGTGAGTCAATGGCAGACACGCTCACTTAAGGATTATATAGAGGTGACTCTGACAGAATTGCCCAAGTGATGGAAAATTCCGATGGGCAATACATGTGCATCTGGAAACTTGCCAAAAAAACTTTAAAAGTCAATGAATACAAGGGTTTTGAATCACCCAAGCCTAATAGTTACCCAGTAAAGTATAAGATTAAACTCCTCGGTAAAGATTAAATTGACCCCTCGGCTCATCGTTGACTTATGTCCTCACACTCTCAAACTATACTCCCATTCCCTAGCCTAATCTGACTGCAGTGGTTAAAACACCCTTCCCAGCAACTTGACCAATTTCTTCTCACCACAAATTGTCCCCCACCACCCAATCAAACCTGAATGCCACTTAATCCCTCCCCTTCAGATTCTCACCAACCTGACACCAGCAAACCCAAGCCAACACTACCCACCCCTACCCCAAACAAACTACCCACCCCTACCCCAAACAAACTACCCACCATCTCCAACCCTCCCCTCCACTTCCTAAGGCAACTTGAAATACAGCTCCGTATTCCCAATCCTGAAAACCAACATCTGATCTAACCAGCAACCTTCTCCTTCCTCCAATCCCCATTCCCCTATCAGACTCAATCCCTCGATTTACCCTAAACACTCACCCTCACACCTGTTTTCCTGGCACCCTAAATGCCCCTACCCAACCTATTGCCCTTCCTCACCTATCTGTCACCTCTACTCCAATGCTCAATATTACATGCTTACCCTTTCACAGTAACTGTTAAAATGTCTAAGCTGCTTAATATTTAAATTGCAGAACATAGCACAGTGACTTCTCCCCTGCTGGTTGTGTTTTGGAACTGGAAAATCCTTTCCAGCAATTTCCAGACTATCAAAATGTTTGTATTTTGTTGTCTGATCAAGTTTGGAAATACAGGTGGTTCTGCTATAATGTGTGTTTCATTAACGCAAATTGGCTGTAATTCAATTGAAGAATAGTGGATGCTATTTGGATAAGGCAAACTTCCTGTTGTACAGGTATAGCGGTTTTCTATACAGTGTGGAGATGGAGGAACACAACAAGTCAGGCAGGAAATTCGACGTTTCACGTCAGGACACTTTATCAGGGCCCTTCATTAGAGTCCTGATGAAGGTTCTGACCCAAAATGTTGACTTTCCTGTTCCTCTGATGCTGCCTGACCTGCTGGGTTCCTCCAGCTCCACACTGTGTTGACCCTGACTCCAGCATCTGTGGTTCTTGCTATTTCCTAACAATTTTCAGTAATGATTTCCCTATAGCACAATTTTCTATGACGTGAGGTCACACAAGAATGCACCTATTGCGTTACACAAGAAATACCTGTAGGGTTTCTGACACTAATCAGACATTCTGGGCCATTAACAACAGCCATTACTTGAATCAAGGATGACATCTCAAGCTATCACTCACTTACCAATGGTTCTCTTGTGATTTAACAGGCTGATCTTGATTTGCTGACCTTAGGGCCCTTGGGGGATGATAAAATGGACCCAATCTTTTACATTTCGTGGAACATATTCCATTCCACTGCAGCGCAGAAGCGTCATTACCACAGAGTAAAGTTAGGAGACATTTCCTTTTGCTCAGAGTTATTTGACCATGAAATGCTTTGCCGTTGAATGTGGGTGAAGCAAGAACCAAGAGAGAAAAGCTGATAAAAATTTACACCAAAGGAAAAGATGGTATGAACAGATAGTGGGAGTACGGTTAAGTTTAGATGCCTTGAGCGAAGAGACAGCAAAGACACTCTGAGGGAAATGAACTTCTGTGATTGTGTGGCGGCCTGCACCCAGGTCTCGCTATTCTTTAACCAGATCACCTGGAAGTGCTTGAGAAAGATCAAGAGAATTTGCACTGCCTGTGGGATAGCACTGCACCTCTGCTTACTCTCTTCACCAAGATCATGATTGAGATTAGGTAGTCATGATGTGTAGGTGCTGGTGTTGAACTGAGGTGGACAAAGTTAGAAGTCACTTGACACCAGGTTATTGTGCAGCAGGTTTATTTGAAATCACAAGTTTTGGAGCACTGCTCCTTCATCAGCTCTGAAAGCTTCTGATTTCAAACAAACCTGTTGGACTATAACCCGGTGTCGTGTGATTTCTGACTATGACTAAGATTGGAAGCCACTTGTCTGGGAGAGTCCTTTGTGTGGTGCATTCCAGGAGCTAGCTGTTCTATTGAACAATTAACTGATGCTTCAACATCCTGCAATATCACACAATGAAACTACGTCTAGCTGGAAATGTCTGTATCTGATTACAGGGATTTTACTTTTTCAGAAATTGATCATTTTACATTAATACAATGAAGCCATAGCTCTGGACTGAAGTGGGCTGACCCTCAGCTTTGGAAAAATAGATGGCAGAATGTGTCATGACAGAACAAATAGGTTGATTTTTTACCATTTTCAAGTTGTTATAACTTTGACATTTCTCTATTACTGCATTTATAAATACAAGCAAATTATTCATCCATTTCGTGCAGTGTAGTGCTGGAATATTGGCACTTTTCCCAAGATAAAAGCTGCTTTGATAATGATGACATGCCCACGGACTATTATCTTGCAACATATATCAGCATAGCACTGATTATTAACTCTAATAGCCTCATGCTATGAAACTTTTATGGTGCACAAATCACTGTACATCAAGCAAGTGATGGTTGATAATGCATTTGTAGGAGTTAAACTCATCTTAAAGTCTGGCGGCTGAAACTAAATCAGTGTAGAAACCACTTACTATGTACAAGCTCCTCACAAGTGCCATGTTGAGATCCTACACCAATATTGGATGAGACTTCTGCTCTCCTGTGGGTAACTTCACTGCCTATGCATATACTTGCTATAAATGCTTTTGGAGGCAACCAGTCATGCACAGATCAAATGAATGCTGAATTTGAATGTTTAGATCAGCATAGATGCATAAGTGGGACATCCAAAATCAGCTGTAGAAGGGAGAAAAAAGTTGTCGGAAATAAATGAGCCGCCAATTCCAACTATGTAGTGAATGCATAAACAATTTAGGTGCAAGATGAGTTTCAGGTCAAGCAGCTTCAAAGATGCAGCATCATTATTTTATCATTTATACTCTTTGGCTTGGACTTTAACTGTGCAAGGGACTCCAAATAAAGAACTTGCTTTGTATGTTGAAGGAAATTATGATTTGTTTCAAAATAATCTAATTGTCATTTTCGTAATTATCCGCAATCCTGTACCAATTTCAGAAGAACACATGAAGCTTCAGATTATGCATAATTGTCCTTTGTTTTCTCATTTCAGCCACCTAAATCACAGGCACAATCAACCTAATTCAAGTTTATGGTTTATTTGTGTAATAGGTGATGAATTTGTGAGCGCAAAATTGCTAGCAATTCTTCAAAAATTTTGTTCCAGCAACACAGAACTTTCAATTTATGAATATATTAAAAGAGTATTAGATTTGAAGAGGGAATTTTCACAATGTTGTTCTCCATGCACTGCTTTAACAATCTGGGAGCCCTGCAATACCTCAACCATCATACTTAATGAAGAAATTAAAATTAGCCTTCGCTGCTTGCATTGTTGAGTGGATAAAGTGGTAAGGTAACAGGGGAGGCGATGGCCTAGTGGTATTATCGCTGGACTGTTAATCCAGAGACCTAGATAATGTTCTGGGGACCTGGGTTCAAATCCCACAGTGGTAGATGGTAGAATTTGAATTCAATAAATATCTGGAATAAAGAGTCTAATGATGACCGTGAATCAATTGTCAGGAAAAACCCATCTGGTTCACTAATGTCCTTTAGGAAAGGAAACTGCCATCCTTGCCTGGCCTACATGTGACTCCAGACCCACAGCAACATGGTTGACTCTGAACTGCTGGGTGTGCAATAAATGCTGCCTAGTCAGTGGTGCCATCATCCCATAAATGAATAAAGAATAAAAGGAAATACAAAGGTCTGGATTTTTATTACAAGACAGGTAACTTGAGTTGGAAAATTTCCCAGTTTATTAGACTAACCTTGATGCTAACATCTTTTCAAATGATATAATTTTCACGTGGGGGGGCAGATGTCAGCCTTGCCACCCCACTAGAAGCAGATACGAAACTGAGCTTTGGTGTACTCGATGCAAGTATTATCATCATAAATGCACTTACTCGCAAGTTACTTTAGATTTGACATTATAAATTCCTTCTCAAGCCCAAACTGAAGGATTAATTATGTGCCCATGAAATTCACATGATTCGCGTCAAGTGACCCTTCCTCAGAACTGTCCTGAGGCTTCTGATTTCTCTCCACAGATGTTGCCAGGAGATTTATTGTTGAGCTTTTCCAGAAATTTCAGTTTTTATTTCTGATTTACAGCATCCGCAGTTCTTTCAGTTTTTAACTGAGTGGCAGTCTTGTTTTGATAGCTGCAGTAAAATGTTGACTTTGCTGGCTTCCTAACCCTAACCCTAATCCTAATCCTAACCCTAACCCTAACCCTATCGCACCCTCATCCGCTTAGCCCTCCACTGACATCCTCATCCGCTAAGCCGAACTCGTCCTCATCCTCAACAACTTCCCTTTCAATTCCTCCCACTTCCTACAGACAAAGTGGGTGGCCATGGGTACCCACATGGGCCCAAGCTATGCCTGCCTCTTTGTAGGTTACATGGAACAATCCCTCTTCTGTACCTACACTGGCCCTAAACCCCATCTCTTCCTCCATAACATTGATGACTGTATCGGCGCTGCCTCGTGCTCCCACGAGGAGCTTGAACAGTTCATCCACTTCATCAACTCCTTCCACCCCAGCCTTAAGTTCACCTGGACCATCTCCAATACCTCTCTCTCCTTCTTGGACCTCTCTGTCTCCATCTCCGGCAACCACCTGGAAACCGATATCCATGTCAAGCCCACCGACTCCCACAGCTACCTAGAATACACCTCCTCCCACCCACCTTCCTGCAAAAGTGCCATCTCCCATTCCCAATCCCTTCGCCTCCGCCGCATCTGCTCCCAGGATGAGGCATTCCACTCCCGTACATCTCAGATGTCCTCGTTTTTCAAGGACCGCAAATTCCCCCACTCAGTGGTCGAGAACGCCCTCGTCCGTGTCTCCCGCATTTCCCGCAACTCATCCCTCAAACCCCCTTCCCACAATAAAAACCAAAACAGAATGCCCCTCGTCCTCACGTACCACCCCACCAACCTCCGGACCCAACGCACCATCCTCCGACACTTCTGCCATCTGCAATCCGACCCCACCACCAAAGACATTTTTCCCTCCCCACCCTTATCTGCCTTCCGGAGGGACCACCCTCTCCGTGACTCCCTTGTCCGCTCCACACTCCCCTCCAGCCCCACCACACCCGGCACTTTTCCCTGCAATCGCAGGAAGTGCTACACCTGCCCCTACACCTCCCCCCTCACCCCCATCCCAGGCCCCAAGAAGACTTTCCACATCAAGCAGATGTTCACCTGCACATCATCTAATGTGGTATACTGCATCCGCTGTTCCCGTTATGGCCTCCTCTACATCGGGGAAACCAAGCGGAGGCTTGGGGACCGCTTTGCAGAACACCTATGTTCGGTTTGCACTAAACAACTGCACCTCCCAGTCGCGAACCATTTCAACTCCCCCTCCCATTCCACAGACGACATGTCCATCCTGGGCCTCCTGCGGTGCCACAACAATGCTACCCGAAGGTTGCAGGAACAGCAACTCATATTCTGCTTGGGAACCCTGCAGCCCAATGGTATCAATGTGGACTTCACAAGCTTCAAAATCTCCCCTTCCCCTACTGCATCCCAAAACCAGCCCAGCTCATCCCCGCTTCCCTAACCTGTCCTTCCTCCCACCTATCCCCTCCTCCCACCTCAAGCCCCACCCCCATCTCCTATCTACTAACCTCATCCCGCTCCCTTGACCTGTCCGTCCTCCCTGGAATGACCTAAATCCTCCCTACCTCCCCACCTACACTCACCTTTACTGGCTCCATCCCCGCCTCTTTGACCTGTCTGTCTCCTCTCCACCTATCCTCTCCTCTATCCATCTTCTATCTGCCTCCCCCCTCTCCCTATTTATTTCAGAACCCCCTTCCTCGCCCCCATTTCTGAAGAAGGGTCTAGGCCTGAAACGTCAAGCTCTCCTGCTCCTCTGATGCTGCTTGGCCTGCTGTGTTCATCCAGCTCCACACCTTGTTATCTCTGTATTAAGTTTTTCTGTGATTCCTTTTGTCAATATCTCAATGTTTGTTTACACATGATAAGAGATGTGAAGTAGCTAAAAACTTATGTTGTTGATATACTAATGTTTGACATTTTATAGCATTCTGGGTGCATCTGTTTGGAAAGAATTGTGATTTTTTTTCACGTCTCATTTAGTTACTGTGGGGTTCAGTACTCCTGTACATCATATATAGTATATAGTGTAAACATTGTATATGGTGTAAACTGGATGAATGGGTATGGAAAGACCATAAGTTAGCATAGAAGGTATGGGAGGCCATGGATGTGGATGTGGACATACCTTGGAGTAGAGGGGTTATGAGCAGCATGGGTAAGACCTATTGAACTTGTCCTTTGAAAGGTACCTGATCCCGGACTATGCTTCATGACTCCTCCCAGGTGAAGTTGGCCTGACTCTATGAAAATTACAGGGGCTAGGAGATAGCTATACCCACAATGCAACCAATCAGGTCAGAAGTGCAAGGTAAGGGCTCACTACCAGAACTATTTCGATTCTACAAATATCAAGGCTGAAGTTCCATGTTGAGTGTTTGTCTGTGCTAAGTTAGAAGGGAATTAAAGAAAATCGATCATTCACAGATTAGTATCCAGGGATCCCTGAATGAATATTGAGTGAGGGTAGGATTGATTGAAGTGTGCTCAGACCTAGTTTTGTCCAATATTCCATTGGCACGCTCAATCTGGTATGAATACTCGAGTGAGGTACTGGAGTTTGCATATTGTAATCTGATTTGATTGCACTAGAGAATGTAGGTCTCTGAGAATGTAACTAAACATGGAGAAGTTTAACGATGAGGAAAGATTGGGTAAGCAGTGGTTGATTTCTTTTTCATTACATGAGGCTGGGGGAGATTTATTTGGAATATGTGAAAAAGAGTGGGTAAGCATCATAGAATTCCTACAGTGCAGATAGAGGCCATTTGGCCCATTAAGTCTGCCCTGACCCTCCAAAGAGCATCCCACCTACCCTATCTCAGTAACCTTGCATTTCCCATGGCTAACCCACCTAGCCTGCACATCCCTGGATACTACAGGGCAATCTAGCATAGACAACCCACCTAATCTGCACATCTTTAGACTGTGAGAGGCAACTGGAGTACCCAAAGGAAACCCACACAGACACAGGGAGAACATGCAAATTCCACATCGACAGTCACCGAAGGCTGAAATCAAACCCAGGTCCCTGGCGCTGTGAGGCAGCAGTGTTAGCCACTGTGCTGCCCTTTTCCAATAGAAGGATCCATTCTATTGGCAGAGGCCAGTTACGAGGGGCATAAACTTAAACTAGTTGCCTGGATTACCTGGGAGTTGGAAAGAATTCATTTTCACTCAGAACATGCTGGGACTCTGGAGCACACTGCTGGAAAGAGTGTTGGAGGCAGAAACTCTCATAACCAAATACATTTTAAACACAATGAGCTTGAAATGCAACCCACAAGACCAGGAGCTGGAATGTGCTCCTTTTCAGGTGGTGCAGTCATGATTGGCTGTAATTTTTCTATGTTTCTGTGTTATAGGTTCAGGAGAGAAGTGGACAAGGGAAGAAAGTTAGAGACACAAATTCAGGACAGTGTGAGTCAATAGATGTGAAGCTGGAAAAACACAGCACGTCAGACAGGAATCCTGACGAAGGATGTCAGCCCAAGACATTGACTTTCCTGCTCCTTGGATGCTGTCTGACCTCCTGTGCTTTTCCAGCTTCACATCTGTTGACACTCAGAGATAGTAAGAACTGTCGATGCTGGAGTCAGACATCACACATCACACAGTGTGGAGCTGGAGGAACACAACAGGCCAGACAGCATCAGAGGAGCAGGAAAGCTGACGTTTCGAGTCGGGACTCTTCTTCTCCTTCTGCAGTCCTTACTGCCCTCAGGACAGTATGAGTTCTCTGGTCACAGGTGGCGAGGGTGGGGGGGTTCTCATTTGCGTACATTTGGTTAAATCCAAAGTGAGTACAGGATAAGGTTTGCATGTGTCACTTGCTATAAAATAGAATGTGTACATCTTTATAGAACCAGCCTCTGGAGATTGGATGAGAAACAGCAAAGGATGCAAGAAAAAAGTCTTTTTGAGGAGTCTGTGGGGAAAATAAACATGCTGAAAGCCTGAATGCCTGATAATTGCTCATGCATACATTATACAGAGCTTGTCAATAGACTGTCTTTCACAATTAGTGAAGCCAAATGAAACATTCCCTGAGGCTTCCTCCAATGTATTTATCAAATGAATAGCTGACCCTGTGATATGTTGGCTGATCTTTACTGGACGAGCCTTAACATCCAAGAGTATTGAGAGGGAATATCCAATGACAGCCCAGGGCCGTGTGTGTGTGCATGTGTGTGAGAGTGAGATCAGCTGACCGAGGGTTCAATATGTCCCAGGACACTGACTCTTTAAGATAGCACAATGGGATATTTTGTGCTTACTTGAGAGGGCATTTAAAGCCTCGGTTTAATGTCTCACATGAAAGACAGTGTCTCCAATACTGTAGCACTAACTCCTCAATGGAGCATCAACTTTGAGTTTTGTGTGCAAGTTCTCTAGTGAACTTAAACCAACAGCCATCTGACTCAGAGGCAAGTGCTACCAGTTGACAGTTAGCTAACACCTAATTAAAGCCATATCCTAATTAAAGTGGTGCCTAGAATTGTACACAAACCTCCAGCTGAGGCCTAACTAATGATTTAGAACAGTTTAACATAGATTCTTAAGGACGTTTTGTTCTCCTTCCCGTATTAATTTTGTTCAAAGATGGTTATGTGAATTATTATAAGGTTGACATATTATAATTTTTGAAGTGTAATTACTTACGAAAAATAATTTTCCATTGGTGCCTGCTATCCATAGACCTATTTGAGTTGTGAACTCTTGCTGAATATGCTATTACAAAGAGAAAAGCCAAGAACGTAGAGCTAACCTAACAAAATTGTAAAAGAGCAAGGGACTACTCTTTCAACAGAACTTTATCTGACTATTTTTTACCAATCCTGAGGCCGTTAATTTTTTTTCATGTGAATTAGATGAACAGATACATTCATACAACCAAAATTTTTTTAGAGTCTATCAAAAAAGCAGTAAAATGGAGCTCTGAAACATGATTCATGGAGTGTCACCGAAAGATTTCTGATCATTGAAATGGTTTTTCATTTTGGTCTGTGTCTGTGATTTTTGATTGACAAATCAAGGCCAATTTCAATTACAGTTTCAGTCACACCAGAGCAGTCGCGGTGATGCTCTAAATTAGATAGTTGATGAAGACATTGCCTTTGGTGAGACATTTTAGGCTGCTCAGATTACTGCTGATTCCTGTTAGACCACAGTTGAGTCAATTATTATGGAGTATTAGCTTTATTCATCTGTGATTCATGAGTTTTCAGCTGGAACATTTCATTTTCTCAAAACGCTATTACAACTAAATGCTAAATACAAATTTTGGCTGGTTGTTATAAGCAATGGTGCACGCGTCAGCCATGGCTCAGTGGACAGTACGCTCGGCCACTGAGTCAGAGATTTCTGAGTTTGAGTACTTACTCAAGGCATTTGAGCACAAAATCTCATGTTAACATTCTACTGCAGCATTAAGAGAATTGCTACAAGGTTGGAGGTTCTAATACTTGAACACCAATGACATCCTGGCCAAAATGTAGCCCTCAAATAACATGCTAAAACAGATTTTGCATCATTACCTCATTGACTGTCAGAGTTTTCTGTGTGCAAATTAGCTGCTGCAATTCCTACATTACAGCAAATGCTACACTTCAAAATTACTTCAGTCACTGTGAAGCAATTTTGAAAAGTCTTGAGATCACAAAGACTGCTGTGTAAATGCAAAATTCTTAATTTCTTTCCTTTGAGTTAATATGTACTTTGCTCAGACATAGAATTTAAATGTATATCCCCAGCCCTCCAACCCCTACCAATTAATTTGCATATATGTGGCCATACTTGCAACAAAATATGTCTCATTCGACATATCTTGCTTTGATCTTCACCTGAGATCAAGGTGAAGGTAGCGTTTTACTTAACTGGGTTGAGATTCCTCAGGACAAAAACTGAAAGAAGATCGGCACAAATTGTGCTTAAGTTAACTTAGGGGCAGCACAGTAGCTCAGTGGTTAACATTGCTGCCTCACAGTGCCAGGGACCCAGATTCAATTCCAACCTTATGTGAAGTGTGCACATTCTTCCCATGCCTCTTTGGATTTCCTCTGGGTGCTCCCGTTTCCTCCCACAGTCCAAAGATGGATTGGCCATGCTAAATTACCCATTGTGTCCATGGACGTGCAGGCTAGGTGGATTAGCCATGAGAAATGCAGGGTTACAGGGACAGTGTGGGGTGGTGGGTCAGTGTGGGATACTCTTCAGAGGGTCGGTGTGGACTCAAGGGGCCAAATAGCTTGTTGTAGTGATTCTATAATTAAGAGAGAGTGCAGTCTGGGATGGAGAAAGCAAAAGGAGTGCACAATGGCTCAAGCACAAGATCTTAACCAAACTTGTGAGCACTAGTGACACAGATCTGAAGCATGTGGGAGGATGTCTCAAAAAACAGTCAGGAGAAGCCTGCCTTCACCGTGTAATAACCAGGTGTCATTGGGAGAAAATGCTGAAAAAAATTTCACAAACAAATGATAGAAACACATGTAAGAGATGTCCAATCTGTACACCTTGGTGTTGGGGGTAATAGGAGTGAGGGATGGATGACCCTTCCAATCCCATCCTCAGACCCCATGTAATTCAATACTAATTTTGCTCATAAATCTTACTAATTCTGTGGGCTTGAATTTTGCAAGGGGCTGTTATAAAACATCCATTGATCAACACAGTTTGGGATATATGAATATACACATGAGTGGCTCCAAGAGTTTCAGGACAAGTAATAATGCACCCAGTGGCAAAATAGTGAATGCCTCAGCTGTATCTACAATTAAAATATGGTAAACCAATTTTGGTTTTCACTTTTATGTTAAAGGGAACCAGGAGAGGCAGAAGCATGTAGATAAGGCTTAAAGCCTCATATTTGACAACTATTTCAAATATATGTAACAATATAAGTGTAAATAACTTTTCCCAATTTGCACAGAGTTCCATATCCCCCAGAATAATTTTGTGCACTGAATTTCTGCAAGCGTTATTTCATTTGTCAATTCTTAATTATGGGCAATAACAGTTCTTTCAATTTTAATTTTATTGAGAGAGAAATGTCATCCCTTTAGATTATTTGAAATGAAAGCCAGGCCCAGAACTTTGAAATTCATAATTTGACAGAACTGTATTGCAGGCTGAAAGAATTCAAAACAAATAAATCCCTTGGCTGAAAGAGAGATGAGGGATGATGCTTGTGAGAAACTTATGGTTATTTCCAGGGGTGCTGACACTAAATTGAAAATAGACGAATGCAATCCCTATTTGGAAATAGATGACAAAACTACCTACAGACTCTCATCAGAGACATTAATGTGTGATGTTCAGTTAGTGAATACAATAGGTGCAATGTTGGCTGTTCTGACCACCTGGTTATGCCCGAATTAGATCTAAATCATTTGTGACGCAGATATTTTTAGCACATTGGTGTCTCTGCTGCTTTGGGAAATGGAAAAAGATTTGAGTTTCACCCTGAGCCAGTGGGAGCTAAAGAAAGGCGATATGAATAAGGTGGTGCTACAAGGTGCGAACAGTCGGCACCTATTTCTTTAAGGACCCTGGGGGCTGTGAGAGAGGTAGACCATTTTTCCTTCTCGTAGGCCCAGAGAAATAAAAATTCAATCTGTGTTTGCGTCACTTGATTGAGCATCCTCCAATAATTCCTTTGAAGCTCTCTAACTGGTTATTCAACTGAGAAAAGTGCAATCAAGTATGCTTTCTATCTATTTCTACCCAAAAGCTGCAGTTATACCAGCAACGATCTCAATATTTAAGTACCTTCTGACAAATTTCACTGTGGCTGGCAGCTCAGCCCTGTATAGGCCTGCCTGAAATCTGAAGCATCAAAGTACAAACTGCTGTCAATTTTAACCCACTTTTTACCATTTCAGTGTTCTGTTTATAAAGCTACCTGATGCTTCTGTGCAATTGTGGACAATATGCTAATTGGTGGGTGACCTCAGTAGTGTCATCTTGGTGAAAGAACGATAACTTCAACTGTTTTCTGCTGGAAGTACCATTTCTAAACAGTTTTGTTGTGGTCTCTGATCATCATTGTAAACGCAATACTAGAACAAGGACAGACTACATTAAAAAATGTATCACACTAAGTTTTTTTTCAAAGAACTGGGACTGGGATCATGGTAAATGCTGCGTCAAGAGGTTGTCGCTTCAAAATCTTCTTTTCCTCCTTAAAAATTACTTTATTGGACTGCAGTTCATTGTGCAGCCAGGGTTGTGTCAGAGTGAAGGGTTATAAATCATTCACACTTCAGGACAATAGCACTTTAACCTACTGTTTGGTAATAGACTGTTCCACAAAATAAAACTTGCAGTTTTCAACTTAAAATCAGTCTCTTAAATGGTAAGATACTGTCATTAACCTGGTCTCTGTGCTTGTTAGTATGTTACTTTACGTCCAATAATTTCAGCCTGTTTATAGTTCATTTACTTGTCAGCTCAATATCAGAAGGACAAGAATCCTTTGAATAATTATAAATGCACCAATTGTGCTACCATGAGGAGATTTCATATTAAATTGTGACTCACCACTGACTTATCCATTCTGTTTGTTCCAAATCTGCAAATCCCTATAAGCTTCTGTTTTATATCAAAATACATACTGAACATGATATATAATTGCAATGTGTATTAAAAGATTTAACTCTAATTTACATCTGTATAATGCAATAAAATATTTTATTCAGCAATCTTTCCATAGCTATGTCGGATCTTAGAACTTGTGCGGAATCATTGCATTGTATCAGCAAAAGTCTCATTTGCATTTCCCATCTGCTTTAGAAAACAGCAAAACATTTTTTTTGCTGGATGTCTTTTTCCCATCATTTAGATATACAGCAGCTTATTTGTGTTTCTTATTGGCAAAAAGCTGCATAATCATAGAATTCCTACAGTGTGGAAGCAGGCCATTTGACCCTCCAAAGAGTATCCCACCCAGACCCACTCCATCCCTGTAACCCTGCATTTCCCGTAGCTAACCCAGCTAGCCTGCATATCCATGGACACTATGGGCCATATAGCACCGCCAATCCACCTAACCTGCACATCTTTGGACTGTGGGAGGAAACTGGAGGGAACCCAGGCAGACACGGGGAAAAGGGTGAAATCAAACCTGGGTTGCTAGTGCTGTGAGGCTGCAGTACTTACCAATGAGCCACCATCCCACCTCAATATAAAATAATAGAAAATGTTGCTTTAAAAGCAATATCACAGTGTATTTTCAGAGACCTCTCTAGATCCTGCAATCTGTCTATTTGACTTTACTGCTTTTAATGCAGAAATTGAATCATCTGATTGTCACTCGAAATGAGTACCATATGATGGTGACTGCCACATGAGTTAATATCACAATTTAACAGAGGCATGGAAAGATGGATTATGACAATGCAAATTCAACAAAATGTCAGATGTGTTTTGCTGAATAGGCAGCGAAAGCACAGTTAGGGTGACAAGCATGTAAAACAGCAACCTGCGAATAGTGTGTTCCTGAAAAGTGATTTGTAGTTAATTAAATCCCGGCTTGACTAAATAAGCAATATTGGAATCAGCTTTAATTATTTTCAAACAGACCATTGTTGGTTTATTTGCATTTTAGTTCGGAGTTTTGAAGCAATAGAGAGTGGAATAACTGAAAGATAAATGACAGGATAGCAAAATAATCTTTTCATCATTTTGAAATCATTTTTCACATCTGTCTTGTTGCTGGGCAATGGATGTAGCTGCTCAGTAGTCAAAAGGAGAGATTGTAAAAGGCACTGCTGTAATGGGCTGGAAGCTGCTTGCTTTTGCTTAAATAACACGTTCTGTTTGGCAAATGAAAATCTGCAGCCATATGAAAGTATTACCAGGCACAATGGCCGATAAAGCAGAATTTGATTGACGTGGAGGAGTGAATTATTTAGTGAAACTATTCCATCAGAAGCAAGGAAAGTCCATTTTGGGGAGAGGGGCATCAAAGCTATAAAACATTTCTCTCTCATCTGGTGAACATTATCACCTCATTAATAACTCCAGAGCTTGTCGACAGCAAACTCGCATCCTAGCTTATAGCAGGAATC
Organism: Ginglymostoma cirratum; assembly: GCA_024137785.1. Lineage (NCBI taxonomy): Eukaryota > Metazoa > Chordata > Chondrichthyes > Orectolobiformes > Ginglymostomatidae > Ginglymostoma > Ginglymostoma cirratum. The sequence continues at coordinate 95,288 of JAHRHZ010000067.1, read as the reverse complement.
TTATCTTTCCAAAATAAATAGAAAAGTTCCTGAAAAGCCTGTGTAATAAGCAGTAGCCATGATGTTGTGATAAATAACACCCAATTATGTAGAGAGGGTAAGGATGTTGATAGCATACATGAAGTTCCAAAGGCATTTTATAAGATACCATAGAAGGGACTTTTGAATTAATGTGTTCATTGAATATAATGTTCATTAACAACATAAATGCAAAATCGGTTGAGTGACAGGAAACAGTGAGTATAGTAAACTCACGAAAAGTTGAATTGCAGGGGTCCCATGCTCAAATTTGTGTTGTGGATCTTTGAGATGGCTGAGAAGGGGCCTGTGCTTACAAAGGTATTTTCCATTGGTTAGCTCAGTTGGCGTGTCAGCTGACCGGTGTTGCAGAGGGACACCAACAGCACAGGTCCAATTCCTGTATCAGCTGAGGTTACCATGAAGGTGCCTCCTTCTCGACGTCTTTCCTCACTCAAGGCATGGTGACCCTCAGGATGAACCAACACCGGTTGTCTCTCTCTAATAAGAGAGCAGCCTTATCATTCTCTAGGATTCTGATATCAAAAAGAGATTGAAAACACGGTGACACAAATAAATACGTGAAAAATGTCATTATTTTCCAATTTGCTCACACCTTACAATGACCTGACGTTGTACGGTAAAACACGTTGAAAAATGTTAGGAATTAGCTCTGGAGAAACTGAGTAATCTCTATCTGTTTAGTGTACTGTGTTCATTCAGGTGAGATAATCTGCCTTGTCAACAATGCAGTCACTTGTGATTTCCATGTTTTTGTGCTGCGGTGTGAAATCCCTAAGCAGATGGGCAGGCATTCATGAGACTCTTCAATTTCATTGATTATATTGGGCTCGTTAGTTGAAGACCCTACTGCATCTTCAATTGGAATGGACGAAGTGAGGCATTATGCAAAGCGTTGTCTCTCCCACTCCTTAGCCATCTCCACTTTTCTCTTCATGTCATGGTCCTGCACTTACTATCTCAGTATCACTTGCCTTCCAATCAACAACACTTGTGTCTTTCACACAAGTTTTGCCATGCTTGCAGAGTTTCACAGACTGATCTCAATGTCAAATGATAGCTTACTCAGAACTCTGTGATTCCATGCTTTTCCACAGCCTTGCTCTGAGTAGTTGGCCTGACAAGTGTGCATGGGATCTGCAAGTCTGGAGTTAATGGTCCACAGTTTTGCATTATCATTGGTGTCCTTCTATTGAACTTCCTAATTCTGCTGGTGGGGATGCCTACAATTGGAGTTTAGGGCTATCCAAATTTGGCTGCCCATTGTTTCACTGTCTTAGTTAATCGATCAGACTGGAGGAAAGTTGGAAGTGGAATACATAAGGATTCATAACAGGACTCCTGCTCTTCCTGATGTCTATAAATTACATAGACCCTGGAGTACAGACACAATTTCAAACTTTGTGGATGATGCAAAACTTGGAAACAATGTGAACAGAGAGGAAAATAGTGTTGAACTTCAAATGGATGTAGACAGTTTGGTGTAATGGGTAATTAAATGGCAGATTAAATTTAATGCAGGAAAGTATCAAGTGATTCATTTTGTGGAAAGAACACAGTAAAAATAAAGGATACAAATTCTGCAGTGGGTGCAGGAGCAGAGGGACTTGGGTATAAAGGGACATTCATTAATGAAGGTAGCAGGACAGTTTGAGAGCATGGTTAATAAACACGCAGCAGCCTGGGTTTTATTAAGCAGCTCGGGACATAGAATGCAAAAGCAAGGAAATTATGTTAAACTTGTATAAAACACTGGTCTGACCTCATCGAGAGTATTGCCTTCAGTTCTGGGCACTACATTATGGGAAAATGGTTAAGGAATTAGAGAATATAGAAAAGATTAATGAGAATGCTTCCAAGGATGATGAACTTCAGTGACATGGATAGGTTGGAAAGTTGGAACTCTTCCTTAGCACAAGCATCAAGAAATAAAGGGCACAGATTTAAGGTAACTGACAAAAGAAGCAGTAGTAGTATGAGGAAAAACCATTTCACAAAACAAGTGGTTAGGATCCGGAATACACTATCTGAGAATGTAGTGGAAACAAGTACAATGAGGCATTTAAAAGGGAATTAGGGAATTGGGGAAAAGGGAAGAATGTGCTATGGAGAGAGGACAGCAAGAGGCCCACTAAGTGAATTGTACTTTAAGAGTCATCAGAGGCACAGTGGACTCAATGGCCTCCTGTGTTATAACCTTCACATGAATCTGGATATTAATTCTGAGTCTTAGCTCTGTTTGATTTTAATACATTTGATGGATTGTGCTTTAAATTATTCAGTAGCATTTCTTGTTACTCTGGTTAGTCTACATGTGACAAATCAGAATCATTTTGTGGCCAGGTTATTGTTATCCTTGCAGTGTATTTGAAACTATTGTTATCAAGCTATGCTTTATCAGAATGATTTTTTTTAATGTACTAGCCGAAACCTAATAATTGATTTTTATTTAAAAGATTAGAGCCACACTGCAAAGCAATAGAAATCACAGTCAAAGATGGCAAAACATTTGCATCTCTGTGCTGTCCTCGTTCAAAGACATGGAGGTAGCGATAACTTGACCTCAAAGCCTTAACGGGACCAATGGCATTGAAGTGATAGGTATGGGGAACCTCTCTTACCACGAGCAAAACATTCGATTGTTCAGGTAAACAGCTAGGCAGGAACAAAGCATTAGACCTGATCACTTTGGCAATGGATCCTTGGATATGAAAGAGGTATATTTAGACTTAATCCAATTTTATGAGCAAGGCAAGTGAAACCCAGCAGCTATGAACATGTCATGAACAGGGCAGTTGGAGAGAAAGGATCACATAATAAGCTAGCCAACCCTTTGTATGATTGAGAACCTGATTACTCTGCAGACTGGCTCTCAAACACATGAAATGCTGAAACAAGAATTCTCTGTGGGTCTCTCACTCTGTGTTTCTACATGGAAGTTGGAACCTTGCCCATGTTTTTAATTATTCAAGTGCCACGTGACCTTTTAAAAGAACTCAAACCAGCAGCTGCTCTCTGTACTTAAACTGCTTCATCCTTGACAGTGAATCCAGGATCATTTAGTTCAAGCTGAAACCAGCCAAGTCACTAACCTTCAAGATCTGTACATCCTTTAACTTTACATTGCCTGATCTCTGCATGCAATCTGCAATCTATTTGTGTTTGTATGAATTTTATATGTGTGTGCGAGGGAGAGAGACAGAGAGAAAGCTGAAGAGTTTTTATCATCTCTTTTTCTCAGACCAGTAAATCCTCTTTTTTAAAAACATTCCAGGAAACAGATCCAAGGAGTCCCTGGGTGACATGTCCATCCTGGGCCTCCTCCAGTGTCACAACGACGCCACCTGGAAACTGAAGGAGCAGCACCACATATTCCACCTTGGAATCCTACAGACCTTACCAGTTTCAAAATCTCCCCACACCCCGGCCTCATCCCATGACCGACTCTTCCCTCTCCTCCCGCCTCCTTGACCTGACACAGCCTGTCCATCTTCTCTCCCACCTATCTGCTCCTCCCACCTCACAGACCAATCCTTACCACTGCCTACCTGCATTCATCTATCACCATCCAATCTATCTTCCCCAGCCCCACCCCTCCTGTATTTATTTCTGAACTCCCTTCCCCCTCCCATTCCTGAAGAAGGGTCCTGAACCAAAAAGTCGACTTTCCTGCTCCTCTGATGCTGCCTGGCTTGCTGTGTTGCTCCAGCCCCACTCTGTGTTATCTCAGACATCAGCATCGGCAGTTCTTACCATCTCCAACATCCCTTTTTGTGTCTTTTTGTCACAGCGCACAATCAGCTAACCACTCACAGAATTGGCAAGCGTTACCTTTGTGAAACAAACTCTGTTGCGGTCGAATGTGGAAGTGGAAAAGAGGGGAGCCGGTGGTGCTCTGAAGAAATATAATATCTAATGAATTAAGATATTGGGGTTTGTTGAATGACAGTCAAAGCTTTATTATAAATTAAACACTTTGTTGAGTTTTGTTCCTCCTTGCTTTCATGTGCAAAGAGATATCTTTCTGTTCTTGAGTGCTATAGAGATATTATTATGTTATTTGTAGTGCTTACTACATTTAAAAGTTCCATTATGTATTCAAAACTTTGAGTAATTCTATGTGTAAGCAAGCTATGGATGGATTATTATTTACAATATTGTCATATTCAGTGACCACACTTGAATGAATATCTGCCTGCTGCGTTATATTATGTGATACCTTCTGAGAATAGTAAATTTAGACAGATTTCACTCATAAAACCTTCTTTTATTTTTACGCAAATATCTATTTAATTATTCAGGAATTGTGATATACTTCAAAATTCTAGGAAGAACACTATAAAGTTCTTGAAGGATGTACAAGATTTGTCAGGGGAGGCCCTCCCTCCTGAGCATAAAGTTGAAGTCAAAATTCCCTTACCTCTTTAAGATTGCTTGTATTTGGCACTGGGAAAAGTTGAATGGCATCTACTTGTTCATGAGTTTCTATTTTCCTTTCTTAAAAATAATTGCATGCCCAGAAGGGCTATTGATAAATATATAAAGGGCATTGTATTGGGTGTAGGGAGTTCTTCACCTTTGCAGCAGACCAGTCACAGTTATACTGGTCACTCAATTTTCATCCAGTCAATATTAAGGGGAAGGAATTTGGGCATATTTTACAACAGGGACCAGCCCACTCTCTATTAGCACCCAGGTAGTCAAGCTGAAAATGTATTCCACGTAGTATCTGACTGAAAGAGAATAATGTACACGATTCCCTTGAGGCTGTGTCCAGTATCTTAGGCTACACTGTACCCTGACCCCTATAAGGTAAACATGTAAGTGATATTTGGAGAAAGGTTAAAAAAAAAAGTGCCCCTATAGTAAGCAATAAATGGTGGCCGGCTGACCAGCCAGCAACGCACACAACCCCGGAATGAATGAAAAAAACATAAGTATTTGATAGAGTATCAGTTAAACATGACACACAAATGGCCAACAAGCTAGTAGTGCCAGGCATGGTCTTTTGTTATCTCTGGAACATTATGGACCACAACAATATGGTTGACCCTCAAATGCCCTCTGAAATGGTCTAACATACTTCTTACATCAAGATCAATAAGGGTAGGGCAACAAATGCTGACCTTGCCCACAAGATATCCCACAGGAATAGAAAGGCAAAAAGGATACATGGACCACTTTCCAGTGCTGGCTTACCCATGGCCCAAATAAAAGATAATAAGCACTCACTGAAAAGGTGAAACACAAATTTTATTTTTAAAGTCAGAATGCTTAGGTTTAAGATAGAATGATATGTGGACTTCAATGGCTAATTTACGGGGAGACACCATATGAACCCAGGTTATATTCTCATACATTTAGAAGATTAAGGAACAAAAACAAAGTTGCTGGAAAAGCTCAGCAGGTCTGGCAGCATCTGTGGAGGAGAAAACAGAGTTAACGTTTTGGGTCCGGTGACCCTTCCTCAGAAATGTTCCTCAGATGTACCTGGACAATTTTCCACATTGTCAGGTAGATGCCAGCATTGTAGCTGTGTTGGAACAGCTTGGCTAAGGGAGCAGCAAGTTCTGGAGCACAAGGCTTCACCAGTGTTGCAGGAATGTTGTCAAGCCCCATAGCCTTTGAAGTATTCAGTGCCTCCAATTGTTTCTTGATATGATGTGGAGTGAATCAAATTGGCTGAAGATTGGCATCTGTGATGTTGGGGACCAGTGGAAAAGCTGAGATGGATCATCGGCTCGATAATTCTGGCACTTGTTGCGTGTGTTTCACCCTTATCTTTTGCACTGATGTGTTGGGCTCTTCCATCACTGAAGATGGAGATGTCTGTGGAGCCTCCTCCTCCAGTGAGTTGTTTAATTGTCCACCACCATTCACGACTGGATGTGGCAGAACTGCAGAGCAATATCTCACCCATTGGAGTCGAGCTTTGCTCTGTCTATCACTTGCTGCTTATATTTTTTTTTGCCAGATAACAAGTAAATTCCATCTGGTTGGCAACAGTGGCTCTGAGATGGGAAGTCTGTAAATTCATGGAGCAATCTATTTGATCCCGTATTTTCTGGCATTGTTACAATTGTTGAATGATCGAAAGTAAAGATATTTTGTCAGAGCCCTCTATTTAAACCAATGAAAAATAGAAGCATTGTTTGAAACCACGTTCAGTCATTTGTGCAACCAGCAGTGATGTTTTGTACTGTTGCCTGTTCAGATTCATGGATGTGCTGTCCCTTCTTGCTCCACACCAGAAGCTATGGTAGAGGTAGTGGAACACGTAGAACAGGTTTTGTAGGTCCCTTGCAGTGCAGTTGTAGTATCCCCTAACTGAGTCAAAAGGCTTGGGATTCAAGACCCACTAATTCCATAGGTGTCTCCTAACACGTCTGAACAGGCTGATTAAAAAATGTCTACAAAATCCACTAGACCAGTTAGCAAAATAAGACAAATTTTGTCTACCAAAAATGAAATGGAGATTCTCCTTGGCAGCTAGATTCTTTTCACATCTGTATGAACTAGGTTCTTGTTGCTAATGACAGGTTGGAAATATCTGATATGACAACTGCTGAAAGGAAGCCTTGTGGCGAATGGATTTAGGTGCTGCTGTGTACAGTTGGAGGCCATATGTTTATTTGTGGATTAACCATTTACCTCAGTATTTTTAACCAGACAATACTCAGTTCAGAGAGCAGTTAGATCTAAATTTTGCATTTGGCACTCTTATAAATGTGTGTTTTCTTATTGGAAAGTTTTAGTGGAATTTTTATTTTGATTACTTTGTTATAGTCGAAAATTGGCGTAGAGGCAGAGCCGAGGAGTCAGACATCATGCAGAGCCGTGGTAATAGGGGACTCCATAGTGAGAGGGACAGAAAGGGGTTTCTGCGGCAACAGGCGAGATTTGATGATGGTGTGTTGCCTTCCTGGTGCCAGGATCCAGGACGTAACTGACAGATTGCAGGCAATCCTCAAGGGTGAAGGTGAAGAGCCAAAGGTGGTGGTGCATGTCGGCACAAATGACGACGGCAAGAAGAGGAGGGACATTCTACAACGGGACTTCAGAGAACTTGGAAGAAGGCTGAAAAGTAGGACTTCCAGGGTGGTTATCTCCGGTTTGCTTCCAGTTCCTCAGGCTGGAGAGAGCTGGAATAGGGAGATAATGGACTTGAATGTGTGGCTGAGAAACTGGTGCAGGAAACAAGGATTTACATTCTTAGATCACTGGGGTATGTTTTGGGGTAAGGATAAATTGTACAAGAGGGACGGGTTGCACCTTAATAGGTGGGGGACCAGCATTCTGGCAGACAGGTTTGCCACTGCAACACAGGTGTGTTTAAACTAAGTAGTGGGGGAGAGGGGACAAACTGGAAACTTAAGAATGAAGTTAAAGGGAAAGTGAGAATAAGAGAAGTTAAGAAAGGCAACAGAATCAACGGAGCAGAAAACCCAAGAAAGGATCGTATAGTATGGCCAAGTGAAATAGGGATTGATAGGAAGGGTGAGGGGAGTAACGAATTAAAAGTATTATATATGAATGCACGAAGCATAAGAAATAAGGTGGATGAGCTTGAGGCTCAGTTGGAAATTGGCAGGTACGATGTTGTGGGGATAACTGAGACGTGGTTTCAAGTGGACAGGGCCTGAGAAATGAATATTCAAGGCTATACGTGCTACCGAAAGGACAGACTGACGGGCAGAGGGGGTGGGGTGGCTCTGTTGGTGAGGAATGATATTCAGTCCCTTGCGAGGGGGGACATAGAATCAGGAGATGTAGAGTCTGTATGGATAGAGCTGAGAAATTCCAAGGGTGGAAAGACCCTAATGGGAGTTATCTACAGGCCCCCAAACAGTAGTCTGGATGTAGGATGTAAGTTGAATCAGGAGTTGCAATTGGCATGTCGCAAAGGTATTACTACAGTTGTTATGGGGGATTTCAACATGCAGGTAGACTGGGAGAATCAGGATGGTACTGGACCCCACGAAAGGGAGTTTGTGGAATGCCTCCGAGGTGGATTCTTAGAACAGCTTGTACTGGAGCCTACCAGGGAGAAGGCAATTTTGGATCTGGTGTTGTGCAATGAACCGGATTTGATCAGGGACCTTGAAGTAAAGGAGCCATTAGGAGGTAGTGACCATAATATGATAAGTTTTAATCTGCAATTTGAGAGGGAGAGGGGAGAATCGGAAGTGTCAGTATTGCAGTTGAACAAAGGGAACAATGGAGCTATGAGGGAGGAGCTGGCCAAAGTTCAATGGTGCAATACCCCAGCAGGGATGGCAGTGGAACAACAATGGCAGGTATTTCTGGATATAATGCAGAAGGTGCAGGATCAGTTCATTCCAAAGAGGAAGAAAGATCCTAAGGGGAGGCAGGGGCGGCCGTGGCTGTCGAGGGAAGTTAAGGACGGTATAAAGATAAAAGAGAAGAAGTATAACATAGCAAAGGTGAGCGGGAAGCCAGAGGACTGGGAAACTTTTAAAGAGCAACAGAAGATAACTAAAAAGGCAATACGCGGAGAAAAAAATGAGGTACTAAGGCAAACTAGCCAAAAATATAAAGGAGGATAGTAAAAGCTTTTTTAGGTATGTGAAAAGAAATAAAATGGTTAAGACTAAAACTGGGCCCTTGGAGACAGAAACGGGTGAATTTATTATGGGGAACAAGGAAATGGCAGAAGAGTTGAATAAGTACTTTGGATCTGTCTTCACTAAGAAAGACACAAACAATCTTTCAGATGTAGTAGTGGCTGAAGGACCTAGGGTAATGGATGAACTGAAGGGTATTTATATTAGGCAGGAAATGGTGTTGAACAGACTGTTAGGTCTGAAGGCTGATAAGTCCCCGGGACCTGATGGTCTGCATCCCAGGGTACTTAAGGAGGTGGCTCTAGAAATCGTGGACGCATTGGTATTCATTTTCCAATGTCGTATAGATTCAGGATCAGTTCCTGCGGATTGGAGGGTGGCTAATGTTGTCCCACTTTTCAAGAAAGGAGGGAGAGAGAAAACAGGGAACTATAGACCGGTTAGCTTAACGTCAGTGGTGGGAAAGATGCTGGAGTCAATTATAAAAGATGAAATTACGACTCATTTGGATAGCAGTAATAGGATAGGTCAGAGTCAGCATGGATTTACAAAGGGGAAATCGTGCTTGACTAATCTTCTGGAATTTTTTGAGGATGCAGCTATGAAGATGGACAAGGGAAAGCCAGTGGATGTAGTGTACCTGGACTTTCAGAAAGCCTTTGATAAAGTCCCACATAGGAGCTTAGTGAGCAAGATTAGGGCACATGGTATTGGGGGCAAAATACTGACTTGGATTGAAAATTGGCTGGCTGACAGGAAGCAAAGAGTAGTGATAAACGGGTCCCTTTCGGAATGGCAGGCGGTGACCAGTGGGGTACTGCAAGGTTCGGTGCTGGGACCGCAGCTGTTTACAATATACATTAATGATATAGATGAAGGCATTAAAAGTAATATTAGCAAATTTGCTGATGACACAAAGCTGGGTGGCAGTGTGAAATGTGAGGAGGATGTTATGAGAATACAGGGTGACTTGGACAGGCTAGGTGAGTGGGCGGATGCATGGCAGATGCAGTTTAATGTGGACAAATGTGAGGTTATCCGCTTTGGTGGCAAGAACAGGAAGGCAGATTACTACCTAAATGGAGTCAAGTTAGGTAAAGGGGAAGTACAACGAGATCTAGGTATTCTTGTACATCGGTCATTGAAAGCAAGCATGCAGGTACAGCAGGCAGTGAAGAAAGCCAATGGCATGCTGGCCTTCATAACAAGAGGAATTGAGTATAGGAGCAAAGAGGTCCTTCTGCAGCTGTACAGGGCCCTGGTGAGACCGCACCTGGAGTATTGTGTGCAGTTGTGGTCTCCAAATTTGAGGAAGGACATTCTCGCTATTGAGGGAGTGCAGCGTAGGTTCACGAGGTTAATTCCCGGAATGGCGGGTCTATCATATGTTGAAAGATTGGAGAGACTGGGCTTGTATACACTTGAATTTAGAAGGATGAGAGGGGATCTGATTGAAACGTATAAGATTATTAAGGGATTGGACACTCTGGAGGCAGGGAGCATGTTTCCGCTGATGGGTGAGTCCAGAACCAGAGGACACAGTTTAAAAATAAGGGGTAGGCCATTTAGAACAGAGTTGAGGAAAAACTTCTTCATCCAGAGAGTGGTGAATATATGGAATGCCCTGCCCCAGAAGGCAGTGGAGGCCAAGTCTCTGGATACTTTCAAGAAAGAGATGGATAGAGCTCTTCTAGATAATGGAATCAAGGGTTATGGGGATAAGGCAGGAACAGGATACTGATTGTGGATGATCAGCCATGATCATAATGAATGGTGGTGCTGGCTCGAAGGGCCGAATGGCCTACTCCTGCACCTATTGTCTATTGTCTATTATATATGTTTGAACATTATCAGATTTACTGCAATGTCTTCACAGATTTGACAACTAAGATCTGACAGGGATTGAGTGTGATTCTTACACAAAGTGCACAGTCTGTGTGCAAGATATTTGCTACTTTATAGAAGAGGGACTCCAGAATTATCAATGAATACGAGCAATGAAAATGAATTGGTCATTGTCACTTGAAGACTTTGGCTCTGTCCAAAATGGCTGCCATGTCTTCCTACACAACAGACCTCTGTATTTCAGAAGTGAGGGTGTGACAAGGTGCTACATTACAGCATGTCTTTAACTTTTTTTAATTGCTCCACTAAACTTAATAGATAGGTGTCAGCTCAATGGGTGGAACTCTTAGCTCAGAAGAGAGTGCAGCCCTCTAACTCAACTATGAATGAATCCTCGCTGTGATGTTTAGTAGTAATTTGAACAAATTGAAGACTTGCACTTTGTCACACCTCCTTCGAATCAAAAATGAACTGAGCATCGCTGAGCTTGTTTGTGGTGAGCAAGTGCTGCTAAATAACACTCTCGCATCACCTTCCATCATTTTGTTGATAATTAAGACCAGACTGATCAAACATTCCCTGCTTTATTCAGGCAGGACATACTTAGACAATCTTCCAGTTTGTTGGGTAGATGCCAGTGTTGTAGCTGATCTGAAACAGTTTGATTAGGAGCAGACCAGATACTAGCTTTTTATTCCAAATTTATTTAACTAACTGAGATCAGATTCCCAGTTGCCATGGTGAGATGTGAATTCGTGTTAATTGAGCAACATGCTCTGAAGTGCTTTAGAACATAAGTTTTGAGAGTAGGACACTCAGCCCTTTGAACCTTCTCTGCTACTGGATGTAATCACAGCTGATCTGATTGTACCCTCAACTCTATGTTCTTGCCTGTCCCTATAACCATTGATTCCCTTGTCTACCAAATATTTATCTAACCTAGCCTTGGATAAATCCAATGTGCCCCCTTGCACTGCTTTTCTGGGGAAGAGAATTCCTCAACTCTAAAAACGCTTTGAGACGAGATTATGTTTTTCTCTATCTTAAAGCAACAACCATTTGTCTTTATCTATGTTGCCTAGCTATTCGGCATCATCCGCAAGAGGCAACATCCTCCTGGTGTCTATCATATCCTTCCCCTTCAGTTCGTGTACATTTCAATAAGATCACCTGTCATTCTTCTAAATTCCACTGGGTGAAGACCCAACTGCTCAGCATTTTCTCATAAGAAAAGTCGTTCGTCCCTCGGAATGAGTCAAGTGAACCTTCTCTGAACTGCTTTATAGAGTCATGGAGTCAAACAGCACGGAAACAGACCCTTTAGTCCAACTTGTCCATACCAACCAGACATCCCAATCTGACCTACTCCCATTTGCCAGCATATGGCCTATATCCATCCAAACATTTCTTATTCATATTCCCATCAAGGTGCCTTTTAAATTTTGGAATTAATTTATCCTTTTTCAAGTGAGGAAACCAAATCTGTGCATACTCCTCCAGTTGTGGTCTCACCAAGGCTCTGAGCAGCTGCAGTAAAAACTTTCCTGTTATGTCCCTTGCCTGTTACCATGAGCGACAACACTGCATTCACCTTTCCAATCATTTGCTGTACCTACACCCTAACCTTTGGTGGTTCGTGTACCAGGGCTCCCAGATCCCTCTGTACCACTGAATTCCTCTCTGAACAGATAACATACTGCTTCTCTATGCTTGCTGCCAAAATTTGCCACATTATACTCCATATGCCAAATTTGTATCCATAATGCTTATTTATTTATACCTCCTTCATTCCTGTTGACTATTTGCTTTCTTACTTATATTGGTTTCATGGGCACATTGGGCAACCATACATTCAGTCACCTCACCTAAGATTGTAAATAGTTGAGACTGCTGAGGATTCAAAACATTTTGCATAAATGCAGCTCACTAACATACTGATTGAATTCAATATCAATAAACCAACAAAATTCTGAGGCTGGATGAAGGAAAATAAAGAAAACGTGGAACTTCAAAGGGAAAAAAGCTATCTTTTCATTTGTTCCTGTGAATTCCAAAGGCTATTTTAGTCAGTCCAATTTAAATATTAGTTAATTCAGTAGTTTTCATAATTGGAAATGAAGATTAATGATAGCATACCCACATACATCAAGAGAGGAAGCTTTGAAAGATTTATCACAATTGAATGTGCTCAGTGGAACTAAAGTGGAAATGATATCTTTGAATTGTAAAACATTTGCCTTTCTTTGCATACAGTCTTGAGAAGGTAGATAATTAAAGATAATAGAATATTATTGATAAAGGAAGACAATTTATGAATTTCAAAGAGATGCCAGTAAATGTTGAAAAATGTTGAACTTTTCTCCAATTGCTTCAGTCTGTTGCTGCTTCTGTTCTGCGTGTTTGATGTGCTGTGGGAGCTGGTCTTCATGTTATTGTCCCAGTTTCCTCATAGCTGCAATGAGAGTAAACATTCTGTTCCTAAGAACTGCAAAGCGATAAAGGGACAGTATTGGGGTAATATCTGTTAAGATAGATCTCTGTCACCCCAATACCCCCGATCTCTGTCGTGCTCATACAATGAATTTCTGGAGATTGACGTGACCATGACAAGGCCCAGTTAAGATGAGGTGGCTGCTGCTAGTAGTGCCTGTAGCTACTCCTGTGATCTGCTGTCGTGTTCTGCTGTTATTACATGTGCCAGCTTCATGTATCCATTGTAGCTCATTTGCAACCACTCTGTGGCATTAGTCATCCAATGCTGCCCAAACCGACCACTTTTTCTGCTACTTTTTTATATGCGATCTTTGTAAGTTTTCAGCTCTGAACAAATGGCCAAAATACCAACATTTCCTTTTCTAGATATAGCTTTATAGAGGCCTTTTTGTTCTTGCACTTCCAACTACTTCTTCATTTGTCTTAAGGTGTGGAATTTTTACCCTATGCGTTAGCATCCGCATTTCTAAGGCCTCAATATCCTTCTATAAACTTTTACTTGTTGCACATAATTCTGAAGCAGTCAGGAAAGTGGCGATAACGTAGCATCTTATGAATTTTTTATGGAATGAGGCAGGAATTGAAGATTGATCTCCTGCATACACCACAAAAATCATGGAGGCAGTCTTATTTCTAATTTCTTTGAATATTTTCATTGGTAAGCAAAATATTAAATTTGGGACCGGTTGGAGGTGTGAGGTCACGCAATAAATTCTCCAGGAGCACCTGTGTCCAACCCTAATAACACTAATCCGCAGGTGTGTGCTTCTGTTTTGTCTTTTGAAAGATTAAGGAGCTCTTTAAAGCTAAAAGCTGGCTTTGAAATGAGAAACTCCTCAGAGTGGAGGGATCTGAGGAAGTCCTGGGATAAACACAAAAATCCATGCTCATGCTCATGTTATGATGATATTATGGCTTTCAGAGGTGTATTTTGTCCTTTTTTTAATGAAGAGAAGGTGAGACTGAGGTAATGAATGGTCTGTTCCAGTCCAGTAAAGTAAACAGTTTGTGAGGCATTGGGTGTTTTTTAAAGCTGGAACAATAGAAGCAGCATGAATAGGTGGAGTCAGACTCCCATAGAACCAGCAATTTAGTTCAGCTTTCAGTAGTTGTTGGGGTTTGGAAGCTGGTTGTTGAAGGTGCTACATCTTTCCCTCTTTGCTACAGCTAGAAGCTTGGGTTCTCTCCCTGTTACCAGAATCGCATGTGAGACAATCTGTTGTACTGAATTTGCCTTTGCCAAGGGTGTGTTTTTGGGATGTTACTATATTTGAACAGTTGTTGTTTAGTAGTTAAATAATCTATTATTCTGATAAGCTTTTCAATAGAGTTAAAATTAGACTGATTTTGCTTTCTTTTGTTTGTATTTTAACTGGGAGTAAGAATAAAATGTGTTTTGCTTCAAGCCAATTAGTGTGAACAATCGAATTACATCTGGAACTCATCACATTAAATAAGAAAAATGTTAAGGTCTAAGCCATCTCCTTGATATACGTGACGGAGTTTGGTCTGGTCCACAACATTATTCTTCCCTTGCCATCATAATCTTTAAGCTATGGAGCCTTCTCGATTTTCCTCTTCTGCAGCATTCTGATTTGAATGTTACGAGAGCACTAATTAAGGTGTGTGCCAGCATAGGGAGCTTCAAGTGCTAAGGAAAGGGGAGTGATCTGGAAAATAATGAACTTCAGTGTTGGCTGTAAAATTCTTGCCATCTTTTAAATAGTGGTTGGGTTTCTCCCTCTCCTCTTTTGTAAGTGATGTTTGCCTTCTGCTGCTTACCCGTCCCTCGTTGCTCACTGTTGCTGTCTTGTTTCCTCCCCCCATCCTTGTCTTTGTTTTTCCTTTCTCTCTCTCTGTTTTCCTTTGCCCTGTCCCCTTAAGCCTCTCTCTTTTCTGTTTCCTTCTGCACCTTTGCACTATCTTCCTTCCCCTTCCTTACATTGTCCCCTTCCCCTACTCTGTCCTGGCTCTCTGTATTCTCCCCCTCTCTCTCCCATCATGCTCTGTGTCCCTCCAATCTCACTCTCCCACCCCCCCACCACCACCTCCATCTCTCTCTGAACTTGTTCTCCCCTGTACTCTTATTCTCCCCTAACTTGTCTTCCCCTGCTCTTGCACTCCCTCTGCTCTCGCTCTCCCCACCCCACCCTGGCTTTGCCCTCGCCCGGGTCTCTCTTCCTCACTTCTCTCCTTCCCATTCTCTCCTTCAACATCTCCTTCTTTTTGCCTCAATGGAGTTAATCCAACTCCATGAGAAATAGGAAGAACAGTATGCCTTGTCCCAGTTGATGAGTTGCATTTTACACGCCTCAGTTACTGAACTGTTGCACACTATTTTCAGAAGAGGTTTTTGCTTATAATATAAACCCGTCGTGGCATAGTGCTTGTGTTTCTACCCCTGGACCGAGAGGCTCAAGTCAAGCCCCACCTGCTCCAGATTTGTGTAATGACATCTCTGAACAGATTAGTTTGAAAAAATATGTACCCTTCTTTTCAAAGTTGAAGCTGTCTCTGCAAACTTTGTAGTTGAGGGCCCTAATAACAAGCAATGGGGAGGCAACAGCCTGCTGGCGTTGTCACTGAGCTAATAATCCAGAGACCCAGAAAATGTTCTGGGGACCTATGTTCAATTCCCACCAAGCCAAACGGTGGAATTTTTATTCAATAAAAATCTTGAATTAAGGGTTAATCATAACCATTGTCAATTGTCAGAAATACCCCATGTGGTTCACTAATGTCCTTCAGGGAAGGAATCTGCATCCTCACTTGGCCTAGCTTACACGTGACTCCAGACCCACAGCAATGTGGCTGTCTCTTAACTACCCTCTGGCAATTCAGGAAGGGCAATAAATGTTGGCCTAGCCAGCATGAATGAAAGAATTCCATGAATTGGAATTCATATTCTAGCGTGAATGAATGAATAAAATAAAAGCTACTATGCATTTAGTATTTGCATAAAATATGCAAATATAACCTAATATGATACGCATTGCTAATGCTAATTGCTCATGCAGTATGTTTTAATGTATTGAGGCCATGTCGATGCTTTTCCATCTGTTAACTAAACCCAAATAACTGGAGTAAATGTACCCATGCTATTTAATTGCCATTTATTTGAGATACTGGATGCATGTTTGTGTTATTTATCTTTTCGTTCTTTTCTCGTGGTATACAGATGTAACTGGCTAAGGTAGTTTTTGTTGTCCGTCCCTAGTTGCTCTTGTACAAGTGGTGGTAGGCAGCCTTCTTGTTACCCATACTATTGTTACCCATGGATGGAGAACGGCAGGTAAGGTACACGCTCAGTGCTGTTCAGGAGTGAACTCAGGATCTTGAGCCAGTGATACTGAAGGAATGGCATTATATAGTTCCAGGTTGGGATGGTGAGTGGCTTGGAGGGGAACTTGGAGGTGGTTGTGTTCTCATGTACCTGCTGCCCTTGTCCTTCTAGATGTTGTAGGTTTGGAAGGTTCCATCTAAGGAGCCTTAATGAGTTTTGCAGTGTGCCTTGTAAATGGTTCAGACTGCTTTGACTGTGCATCCAGTGCTGGAAGGAGTGAATGTTGAAGGAATTGGATAGGGTGTCAACCAAGCAGGCTGTTATGACATAAATGGCCATCACATTCCTGACTTGTTCCATGCAGATAGCTAGCAGGGGGATTCAGGAAGTGAGTTACTTAATGCAGAAATCCAAGCTTCTTACCAGCTTTAGTGGCCACAATATTTATATTACTTGTCCAGTTCAGTTAGTGGTAAACCCCTAGAAGGTTGATGGTGGGAGAATTAAGTAATGGTAATACCATTGAATGTCAAAGCGTGGCTTGTTGGAAATGATCGTTGCCTGAAACTTGTGTGGCACAAATGTAACTTGCTACTTAGCCCAGAATTTAATTTTGTCCATGCTTGGATGCATTTGTATGCTGACTGCTTCAGTATCTGAGGGATTATGAATGGTGCTGAGCATTATGCAATCTTTTTTAATGTAGAGGTCTTATGATTCAGCAGAGGGTTTGTACCTGACAAAGGCCCGTAGAATATCCCAATATTACTATAAAATCAAAGTAACAGATACTCAAGAGCTAGGTTTGAGTTAAGTACTACGCATTTGTCTTAATGGTCTCAATGAATATTTTATACGTTTTAGAAAATCAGGGTATGTGGACTGTTACTAACCGAGAAGTTGCAATAATTACAGTGAGACCAGCTTTTTTATTTTGTCAATTAGCTGGCATAGTTAGACTCAACAAACAGAAACTAAAGAGGATAAATGTCTCAGGAGTTTTACCCTGGTGATTGCCAAAAGCATAGAAAACAGAGGTGCCTTTGAATAATTCAGCAGATTGGATGCTCCAGCTGAATGCATGCTCCAACAAGCCTGACATTTGAACTGCACTATGCAAGGGGCAGAGTTCCAGGTGGCAGCAGTGTCTGGACCCACAGACAGCGGGTAGCATGTGAAACACTCTCTCTTGCTGGCACTATGCACTGACATTTCAGATCGATTGATTTTTTTTAAAGATTTCAGAAGTTCAGCTGCAGCTGCAGCAACTCTTCTGGTCCTGAACAAACTCCTGTCTGAGAGGCTGGAAATTACTCTTGAGCTGATCAGATCATTATCTTGTTGAGTGATGACTTCCCAATCAAGTCCCTGTAATGTTACAGTGAATGGCTGCTGGCAGTGAATAGGATTTGCCCTTGCACAGTATACTGCCCTGTTTCACTTCTCATTATGCATTTCCAAAAAGGGCAAGGAGTTAAGTGAAGTACCATATGAGGCAATGTAAGAAAGCAACGACAACATGGCGCTGACTTATTTCTGGATTCCAGATATTTATTGAGTTCAAATTCCACCAATTGCTATGGCAGCATTTAAAGCCAGGTGTCCCGAACATTACCTGGGTCTCTAGATTAATCATATAGCAATGATACCACTAGGCCATCACCTCCCCCTGTATCTCTGCAGTCATCAGGATTTCTGCCACCTGGCTTTTCTGCTCCTCAATGAGATCCAGACTGCAATACCTTGAGCATTCTATCTGCAGCACTAATGAAAGGTTATTATTATTTGTTCTGTCCTATTTTCCCTTTCAGTACCACAGCAGCAGGGACTTGAAACTTCCCAGCCTTTCTGACTCACCAAGCCCTTTAAAGTTGCAAACTGTGGTTCTAATTCTTCGTTGCTTGCTTATGATGGCTTGCCTTCTTGGAACTCTGAAAATGCACTCAATTTCAGCTTCATATTTCTGTCATCGTGTTTCACATAATATGTCTAATGACTGCCACAAATCAAAGTGAAAGCAGAAGAATAGAGATCATATGGCTATGACAAGCTGGCCAGTACGCTATGTACAAATACATTTCTGCAATCACTGTCCAAATGCAGGCAATTGCATCTTCAGTTATTTCTCTTCCTGCCCTTACCCCATCACTTTCACAACTGTTCCAAAGATCTGTTCCTCGCAACCTTCTCTTCTTCATGTAAATGCTGTCTCCCTCTTCTCCACCCCCCATGCCCCACTAACCCCACTGCTCTGATGAAGATTTATCTAGACTCAAAACATTACCTTGCTCTTTGTCCACAGATGCTGCCTGACCTGTTGTGATTTCCAGCATTTTTTTGTTTTCAGTACTGATTCCAACATCTAATGTAATTTGCTCCCCCACTGTCCTATACAGCTTCCTCATAATCTGGTCTTCACAAACTTCAGATTTGTCCAAAACTCAGTACCATGTCCTGTCCACAGTTAGACCTATTCACCCAACAAATCTTTGATGATATTGTTTGTCTTCAACCCCCTAGATCACAACACATTAGAATTCCACAATACCCTCCAACATTATACTTGCAGAACATCTTGCAATGTCCTACTCTGGCCTTTCATGTATTTATCTTTTTACTGCATCTCACCATTATGATGGAGCTTTAATCCAGTAAGATCTCATTCCTGAGCTTTCCTCTGTAAATCTGTCTGCTCGGGAAAGCTTCTCAAAATATGTTTTTCACCAAGCTTTTATGTTCACGTTTTCTAACCATTTTCAGCTCTGGCAGTTAATTCACACTCCTATTTCTGAGTGAAACCTCAAGGCAGATATTCCAGTGTAGTGCTAAGGCAGAGGTGCACTGTTAGAGGTACTGCCTTTTGGATGAAACACTAAATGGTGGCCATTTCAGCTGCATTTAAAAGATCTCATGGCACAATTTTGAAGTAGACCAAAGTAGAATTCTCCAGTGTTCTGACCATATATTTATCCATAACAAGCAACACAAAGACAGAATATCTCGTCATTAACACATTGCGATTTTTCAAGTATTCATATCATTTTTGGATTTCAAAATAGGTACAGCTTGATTTTGGTCATATCTGTGAAAGGTTCTTTTTAAAAAATAATGTTAGAAAGCACTTTGGGAGCACTGATAAAATCCAAGATAACAAGGTGAGCTGGATGAACACAGTGGGCCAAGCAACATTAGAGGAGCAGGAAGGCTGACGTTTCGGGTCTGGACCCTCCTCTGATGCTGCTTGGCCTGCTGTGTTCATCCAGCTCTACACCTTGTTATATCAGATTCTCCAGCATCGACAGTTCCCACTATCTCTGATAAAATCCAGCATTTTTTTTTGATTGTTTTAATTTGGTTTCAGACTCTTTGTCACACCTAGTGTATTTTTTTACAGTAAAGATCCCCTATAAATATGTAAATTACCATTCAATCTTTGCAGCTACTGTCCCTTAATTCTATTGCCCAGCCATATGAGGTCACTAAGGTAGGAATTCCCCTTTTTACCCCCATGGAAAAAGAATAAGCCATTAGATATTAAGTTTTTGTGTAATCCAATGCTTTGTATTCATGAGGGTGGGTACACAAAAATTGTGGGTGAAAGTGAAAAAAAAAGGACACACCATCGCTCTCTTGATAGAAATAACATTTGATTTTTAGTATCTGAGGGCTAAATAGGTCTTCAGTTTTATTGATGCTGTTTTGACGACAGACCCCATGTGAGCCTTCAGTTCAAATGCATTCCATTAAAATCAACAGGAAGAATCTATTCTTGGAAAACAAGTAGCCTTAATCAATGAAGGTAAAGCACTCTAACTGGAGGGAAGAGAAGTAGTTGAAGAATATTTATCTGTGATTAAGCTGGGATGGAATCATTTAGCTGAAAGAACAGTTTTAGCACTGAGATTTGTTTTTCCTTTAAATCTGATACCTAGCTAAGAAATCACAGTTCTGGGACATGGCTCCATTAAAACAATTGGCCTTCAGCTGAAAGGTAGAAGAAGTTTTGAGAAACAACAATTGCAAGGAACTCTGTTGAGACCTTGCATATGACTGTAAATGAGAGTTGAATTGCTGAAATAAATTTGATTAGTTTGTTTATCGTTCGCAACTATAAATATCCCAAGTTTGGCTTCCTTTAATTAAAATCTGCCTCACAGCAGAGGCACTGGACAGAGTGGAAAGCGGAGACCTCATGAATGATAGCGAACTAGTCAGGCTTGTACAACAGTTCAATGGTTTTATGGTCCCTTTTTCTAAAGTCAGCTCACAAATGACTAGATTTAATATATTCAGTATCACAACTTTCCTGGACCACCAACTCTTTGGGTGCAATCTTATAGAGCTCTGAGCCATTTTGCTAATGGCATAATTGGATGAGAAGTGCAATGAGGCCCATCTCCAACTGATGCGATCTTTTATACTTTGCTCAAGCAAAGTGGCAAGATTTTCACCCAGCAGGAGGGGGTTCCAATTAATGAGGATTATTGCTTACTGTCTTGTGGACAGCCTAGCTCACCTCATTAATATAATGCCTTATAACTTCCATCTCACCAAGCTTTCCCAAAAAGCAGACATTGGGAAAACTTGTAACAGAAACCAAACCAAGCCCTTGGCAAATTCAGCTCACAGATTTTTCTGAAAAACCTCCATTGTTGGGCATTGAGCAACAATATCTTGGGGCACACTCCATAGCCACCAGCCAAGTGCATCTCACATCCATGGACATTAGCATCTGACGTATGCCAGCCTCTCCGAACCCCATGTTTACTTAAAGGACACTTCTGAACTTCAATGTTACACCGGCAATGATCATTGTAACATTACAGCAATGATACCTTGCATTCAGGGGCACACACCCAGCTCATAGACTGCAGCAGGCTCTTCTCTCCCTCTCTTTGTGCTCACTCACTCTGAACCTACCTTGATACTCGTGGAATAGGCCTTGCCTTGCCATGCCTTGTTGTTTTACGCCCTCACTCTAGGCCCACCACCCATCTCGAATCTTTCTGATCTATCGTGGGCCTGTTTTTTGCGCAGTAGGAGAGAGAGGCAGGGTTTACGCAAGGTGAAAGTTAGTTTTGGCGCAGGTAGGGGAGGTGTCCTGAATGTGAGCCTTGGAGAGAGGTGGGTACAGGAGCTGAGATACAGTGTGAGGATTCAGAGATAAGTTAGTGACACTTACCCTGGCAGAGTGGGGAAGGTCAGTGACCTTCAATCTACATTGCTTTGGATTCCTCCAAATGGTTGAGGCTGCTTTAACCTGTGATGGACCAGACCAAACCCCCTTAAGGCGATAGACTAAACCCTTTTCCTTAATTTAAAAGGCAAGTGCTGGGCATTGCATTCGAGTGCGATTTAATTGGTCCAACCACTAGGCTTGAAGCAATCTTGATACATAATAGTTAAATACAAACAAAAGAAAGGATTAGAATAACAACTGTATTGGAAATCTTAACAGAATGATAGATTAATTAACTACTAAACAGCAACTGTTCCAAAGTGGCAACATTCCATTAACACACCCTGGGCAAAGGCAAAGTCAGTAAAATAGATTGTCTCACGTGCAATTATAGCAGCAGGAAGAGAACCCCAGCTTTCAGTTGTAACAAAGTAAGAGAGGTGTAGCAGCTTTCACAATCTCAACAGCTACTGAAAGCTAAGCTAGAAATCCTGGTTCTGTGGGAGCTTGACCCCACATGTTCACCCTGTCTCTATTGTACCAACTTTTAAAGAAAACAAGGTCTCACAAGCTGTTTACTTTATCGGATTCAAGCAGATTGCTCGTCACCTTTGTTTCAACCTGCCTTCGTAAAATAAACCAGGACAAAATACACCTCTTAAAGCCATAGTATTGCTACAAACCCAGGTAGCAATATCAGACCAGGCTGGTGTGGTCCAGTGCTGTGGCCTCCTCTACCGGTGCTGGAGGAAGAGGACATCCCACATCTGCACCAATCCATCCAGCAGGTCCTCTAGGAGCCTGAGGGCACAGGGCACAGGGCACAGATTTGTCCCGAGCTGCCATGTCCAGGGCAAATGCCAGCATGTCATGCAGTGACTGACAGTCCTTGTCCAGGTGCACAGCGATCTTTCAAAGATATGATACAATATACAATATCCTTTTATTGTCACATGTACTTCATTGTAGGAATACAGTGAAAACTCTTTACATATCTGCCTTCTTATCGTGACATCTTAGGTACCTTTATACAATTCTTGGAGACAGGAGAGGAATAGAAGTAGTTGCTTAATTACAGAAAATAGGTTAAAAATAGGAAACTATCACGGGGTTAACATTGCAGTGCTCAGAGGTAAGTTCTAAGGTAAGGATTGTGCCCTCACAAGTCTTCATCCAAGACTTGCTGCCTGCACGCTACTGGGGTTTTTTTTCCCATGTGCTGCTGTGGGGCTTCTTTCCCATGCTGCTCCAAGGGTCACAGCCCACCTCCTGCTCCAGGGTTCACAGCCCACCTGCTGCTCCAGGGTTCACAGCCCACCTGCTGCTCCAGGGTTCACAGCCCACGTGCTGCTCCAAGGCTCACAGTCCACCTGCTGCTCCAGGGCTCACAGCTCACCTGCTGCTCCAGGGCTCACTGCCCACCTGCTGCTCCGGGGCTCACAGCTCAGAGTGTTCTGGGGCTCACAGCTCGTGGTGTTCTGGGCTCATGGGGTGCACCTGCAGGCCCCAAGGCACAGGCCACGCTGCCTGAGCTGGTTCCACATGGGGACTCAGCCCATGCTCTCTCCCATCTACCACATGATTTGGTCTGTGCGCATTCCAGTCGATTCCACCGCGAGCCTGTGCCCACTCTGATCCTCTGCGGGACTTGGCCTTTGCCCGCTCTGGTACTCCATGGGACTTGGCTGACTTGCTGCTCATTACACAACTTCACTCTCTGAGGTGGGGGGTGCGGGAAAGGGAAAACCACAATGAGGAGAGGAAAAAAAACGGGAAGAAGGTAACAGGACTGGCAAAATGAGAAGCTCTGAATGGGGTGCCTTGCTCTGCTGCCATTTTATGCTGATGGCACAGGCATAGTAGATGCCAGTCTTTTGGCAGATATCCACTGAGTGGTGAGTAGTTCCAGGAATGGAGCATGGATAGGTTGGTAATCAAACGTGAGAGCTGCACTAGGGGGAGGGCACGGTAGCTCAGTGGTTAGCACTACTGCCTTACAGCACCAGGGACCTGGGTTTGATTCCATTCTCAGGGATTGTCTGTGTGGAGTTTGCACGATCTCCCCCTGTCTGCGTGGGTTTCTGCTGGATGCTCTGGTTTCCTCCCACATCCAAAGATGTGCAGGTTATGTGGATTGGCCATGCTAAATTGCCTATTGTGTCTAGGGATGTACTGACTAGGTGGATTTACCATGGGAAATGCAGGGTTACAGGGATAGGGTGGGGAGGTGTGTCTGAGTAGGATGCTGTTCAAAGGGTTGGCACAGACTTGATGGGGCAAACGGCCTCTTTCCACACTCTAGGGATTTTATGATTCTTAAAGCCTGCTGTTACCAGGGAGCCTTTAATAGTCCAACATGGATTAGTTAATATTTTTCAAAATTCAATAAAGATTCTAAACTTATAAACACCCAAGTGAGAGCAGGTTTCATAATTATCTGTCATTATAGAGTCATGGAGATGTACAGCAAGAAACAAACCCTTCCATCCAACCTGACTTTGAGGCATAATGATTTTAACTGAGAACTATGGTTGGTGATTTAATTTATGGCATCATCAGCAGTACAGAGCAATACAGTTATACTTTAAATTCTCAATTTTCAGATACTTCTTTCTGGCTGTTGTTGTCACAGGCCTTTACTCCTTAAGACAGAGAGCAAGATTTTTCCAGCTTATTTCAGTTCTGCAGTCAAAAATCCACCTGCCCCCATCTTTCTACCACAGATGCAATGTCTCAAATGTTTGTATGTTCCAGCCACAGGTGAGGTTTTCACCTCCAACATATGACAATTCCCAAATCTGAAGCATTATAAAGACCTTCTAGTGCCTCCCAGGAAGGGCTTTCTTTCAGGTTTCACTGTCATTGGGGAAAATGTCAATTTCTTCTCAGGTTGTCATTTGTTTAACACGTTGATTGATTTCATGAAACTTGACCACACTCTGTGGGTCAGTGATGCCTGGGGTCATTTTAATGTTTTTGATTCCTATTTTAAAACCATTTCAGTCATTGAAAGTCTTAACTCAGAAGTTGGAATTCAAAGTCAACAGTCTATATTTCATAACCTGTGCGAACTGTCACAATGGTATCAGTACTGCCGTAACATAGTAGGTTGCTGAAATGCAATTATTGTACCAAGTAGATCGTTACCTTTGATTAATCTTGTACGGTTGTAAACTTCTCAGCTGTACCACATCAGCAAAGCTGATGTTAGCCTGTGTTCAAGCACACAGTGATGATGTAACCCTGAGCTACACTGCTGTTTAGATCTTTTGATTTGTTCAACAATTAGAAAACTCTCTATTCTTTTCCAGGACAATGGGTACTCTTTCAGCCAACTGGAATTGAGTTAAAGCAGCATCAGCATTGAAAAAGAAAACTTTCCTGTTACATTTTATGTGTACAAAAATGGACAACTTCAATATTGGACTTTTATCCATGCGCCCTCAGATCCTGGAAAGGGTGAGGTATCCTAGTTTCTGCAAACTGGAAAACTGGTTAGATATATCCCAACGCTGGGGATTTCTCATCATATTTGACTTAAATGGAAACCAAGTTTCTCTCCCTGTTGGTTCTATCAGTTCTGCTGAATACTTCCAACATTTTCTGTTTTATTTTAATCCTCCTGCCAAGTTAGATCATTGGTCTAAATGCTTCAGTGCTTCAGGATGATCCAAGAATGACCATATCACTGCCACGTAGGAAACATAAAGTTACTTGCGGCTCTGAAGACGGGAGAGTGTGTGTACGTTTGCGAATAAAGATAAAGGAAGTATCAGTATGACTTATCTCTATCAGTATGACTCTATTGCTGTTCAGCAGCAGTCAATCTGGAAGAATGCAGGCTGCTTTGTTACCCAGCTGACCAGTTTGTATACATAAACAGAAATTGCTAGTGAAACTCAGCAGGTCTAGTCGCATCTGGTAGATCTCCAGCATCCACAGTTCTTTGTTTTGTTCATATGACTAGATTGTATTGCTGCTGATTAATGGAAACTGGATTGTGGTGGGAAATTTAAAGGATTTGATTTCTAGTCTGCTGAAGAAAAGAGTGTCTCATTCAATTACAGTTGGGAGGAGTTTAGGTGGGACACAGAATGTTAATTCAATAAGAACGCAACATACTTTAGTAAAGGAACGCAGGCAGAGGGAGTTCAGTCATGTTGCATTGCCAGGGAGTAAGGTGAAACTAGACGGCCTCTACTTTAATACTAGGAGTACTACAGTTAAAACAGATGAGTTAAGGGTATGGATTGATGTGTGGAAATGTCATGTTGCCATCACAGAGAAATGGTTGAGGGAGGGGCTGGATTTGGCAGCTCAAAATTCCAGGGTATAGGATCTTCAGGCAGTGCGGAGAGGGTGTAAAAGAGGAAAGCCGTGTTGCACTATTAATTAAAGAATTAGTTACTGCAGTAAGGCAGGACAGTATCTTAGAAAGGTCTTCAAATGAGGTTTTATGGATAGGGTTTAGGAATAAAATGAGGGCAGTCACACTACTGGGAGTGCGTTATAAACCGCCAAACAGTCAGCAGACAGTAAAGGAGCAAATATGTAGACAATTCACTGATGTGTGTAAAGATGATAGTGGGGTAATTTAATTAGGGGATTTCAATTTCCCAGCATTAACCGGGATAGTCATAGCATAAAGTGTTTAAGCAGGTCAAACTTCTTAAAATTTATTTATGAGATGTTTTTATAACAACATGTAGAAAGTCCGAAAAGGGACAATGCAGTGTTGGACTTAATTCTGAGAATGAAACTGGGCAGATGTTTGAGGAAGCAGTGAGGTAGCACTTTAATGATAGTGACCACAACACAGTGCAATTTAAGTTGTTATGGAAAAGGAAAATGTGGTCTGCAAAAAAGGATTTGGACTGAGGGAAGGTGGATTTTATTAAAATAAGAAAGCATCTGGCTAAAGCAGACTGGGAACAGCTACTTCTGGAGTGATCCCAAAGAACAATGGGAGGGAAGGAAAGCAATCAAAATGGAATTAGCAAGAGTACAAGCCCAAAGTGTAGCCTTCATGGTAAAATGTAGGAGCAACAAGGCCGGAGAACCCTGGATGTATAGGAATATTCGTGTCTGGATAAGATGGAAAAGAAAGGGTTCTAATATGTCCAAAGGGAGCAAATCAATGGAGGTGCTAGTGGAGGATTGAAAGTGCAAGGAGGAACTTGAGAAAGCCATGAGGAGAGCAAAGAGGGGGCATGAGAAAACATTGACTGGAAAGCTTAGGGAGAATCCCAAGATATCATGGGAAGAGGATAAGCAAGAAAATAATAGGGCCCATTAGGGACTAAGGGGAAATCTGCTCATGGAACTGGAGAACATTGCCTGGGTGTTATATGAGTACTTCACATAGTGTCTCCACTCAGGAGAAAGAGGATATGAGTACAGAATTCAGAAACAGAGACATGAAGTTTTTGAGCGGATTGACAAAGAGAGTACTGGAGGTTTTGGTGGGCTTAAACTTGGAAAACTACCAGGGGAGGCGAGGGAGGAAATTACAGGACCTCTGACCCAAATTTTTCATTTGTTTCTGGGGAGTGCAAAGGACTAGAGAATGTGGTTTGACTTTTCAAGGATAGAGAAAGAACGATATAGAGAAACCAGGGAATTACAGACCAGTGAGTCTCACATCAGTGGTTGGGAAACTACTGGATAAAATTCTCTGGAGAATTAATCTTCATTTGGAGAGTCAAAATTTGATCGGGGTAATCATCAGAGAAGCATTATGTCTAACAAATTTAATTTAATTTTTTGAAAAGGTGACTATGTGTATGAATGAGGGCATTTGATGTCGTTTATATCAATTCCATCAAAGCCTTTGACAAAGTCACACATGGGAGTCTGATGAAGAAAGTTAAAGCAGGTGGGATCCAGGCCAACTTGGCAAACTGGATCCAAAATTGGCATAATGGTAGGTGGCAGAGGATAGTGGTAGAAGACTGTTTGTGTGACTGGAAGTCAGTGTCCAGCAGTGTACCTCAGGAATCAGTACTGGGTCCCTGACTGTTAGATCCCTAAATGCACATAAATGATACAGAAGAAAATGTGGGGCATGGTGAGTAGGTTTGCAGAAGACACAAAAATTAGCCAGGTCGTTGACAGTGAGGAAGAAGGTCTTGGATTACAGGAAAATTTACAGGAGTACAGAAATACATATGGGGTTAATTTCCATCTGACCAATCTGTCTGTAAGGGTGGGCACTTTGGAAGAAATAGCATGAGAAGGGATTACTCAATGAATGGCAGGGCACTGGGAAGCTCAGAGGGTCAGAGGGATCTTGGGGTACTTCATATGTCCCTAAGGGAACAAGAGAGGTTAATAGGGCAATTATGAAGGCATTTGGCTTTATCAGTCATGTTGTAGTTTATAAGAACAGGGACATTATGTTGCAACTGTACAGGACTGTAGCTTGACTAGAGCTGGAAAACTGTGTGTAGTTCTGGTCACCACACTATAGGAAAGATGTGATTGCAGTGGAGAGGATGCAGAGGAGATTCACCGGGTTATGCCTGGGATGAAGCATTGTAGCTATGAAGAGAGGCTGGATAAGCTTGGGTTGTCTTCTTTATAGGATATAGAAGGCAGAGAGGGGACCTGATCGAGGTGTGTAAGATTATGAGAAGCATTGTCGGGGTGGGTGGAAAACAGCTGATCCCCTTAGGTGAACGGTCAGTAACAGAGAGACATAATTTTACAGTGCAAGTGAGGAGATTTAGGGAGCATTTTGGGAAAATAATTTTCACTCAGAGGGTAATGGGAATCTGGAATGCACTGCCTGGGTTCTTGGCTGAGCATTTAAGATGTAATTACATGCAAGGCTATGGGCCAAGTGCTGGAAAGTAGGACTAAAGTAGATATAGAATAAATTTTTTGTCAATACCGACCGAATGGGCCGAAGGGTCTCTTTTGTACTGTTTGATTCTATAATTGCCTCTCAATTTCGAATGAAGTGAAGCTGAGGGATGATTTATTTTCAAAATGCATGCATGTCAAAGCATGTAATACGTACAAGTGCAAACGTAATTGGTTTAATGCAATCAAATATGCTTACGCCTTCACAATTGTACATTCAGAACTCCATTTTGTTATGAGTCCAATTTAAGACCACTTACAGGAAAGGTTTCCCTGTCCCATTCTCATAGGCATAATTACCCTGTTTTATATAACAAAGAACTGCAGATACTGGAAATCAGAAACAAACGCAGAACATGCTGGAGAAATTCAGCAGTCTGGCAGCATCTGTCGAGAGAACAACAGATTTAATGTTTCAAGTCCAGTGACCCTTCATCAGAACAGCTTACCCTGTTTTATCCTGTTTGAACTTGACTCACTATTATTTCAAGCTTCTGAATTCTCAGACCTGGATCTGGATGCACCACTGAATAAAATTGGTGTATTGTGGTTGTACAAACATTGAGGGCTGTAAATTGGCTTGGGCCTTAGTGCAAAATGAGCAGTAACAAATTGGCAGCCTCTTGCGTGTCTGACCTGATTTTAATTAGAGTTTAAAGCTGTAATGCTTTATTGTCCAATTTCACTCCTGTTCAAGATGAATTTATTCCCCAGAGCTCTCATTTCAGGTTTGTCCTATTGTTCCAGAGCTCAGCAAGAACATTTTTTTTCCAAGATCAATAATTCTGTCCATTTGATACCAAATACTTGTAGCAACAGAACTTCCAGCAGACTCGTGGCAGCATGGGACAGGGTATTTGTGTTAAATCCTCATTCAGGTAACTGTTATGCCAAAGAACGTGAGAAAGGATGATAATGGCCTTTGAATTATTGATGATGATTTTTCCAAAACGCACACAGTAAATTTGCAACACTTTTCTTCATCCACTGTCTTAATACAATTACTTATTTTAAATGCATTAGCGTCGGTTAAAATGGATTTTAAAAATTCCACAATTTTGTTTTCTAACATTAGTTACTTCTGGACTGCTGTAGGTCATTCCTGGGAAATGGGTTAATAACTGCCTTGGCTCCAGGATTTACTTGACGTAGCAGTTAGTCACATAAAAGCAGGTTCTGCTTCAGCTGCAAAAGTAGAAAGGTAGTCCTTCAAAGGTCACAAGGATTAAATATCTACCAGATTGTATTTCTTCAGGAAGATATGATGGATGAATTGGATCCCTTTAGACTAAGGAATGAGTAAAGGAAAGGGCAGTGAAACAGATCTTGATTGTTGTGGCTGGTGCAAGTTCTTTAGTGGTTTTACCTAAAATGTACAATCTTTAATAAGCTCTTGGTATAAAAAAACCTAACTTAAATCCTGCATTGTCTTTGAATTCAAAGGTTCGGTGTGGCACTGAGAGCTTTTTCTGGATGAAATGCAAATAATCAAAATGATTTCTATTTTTTGTCTATTTTTCTATTTTGACAAGTAATACTCTGATCCATCTCCCTTTCTTGGAGAGATTATGTGGATTGCTTATAGTGCCCTGGTGCTTTATATGTGGGTAGATCAATGAAAAATAGAGCCTGAAGGTGTAACTGGAGAAAAATTCTGCAGATACTGGATTCATAGTCTTGGGGTGACCTTCCCAACCATCACCCAATTAAAGCCCCACAATGGTCACTTAAGGGTCTCAAACCACCATCGGTCTGATGACCATTCTAAGGAAGGGTCACCGGACCCAAAACATTAACTCTGTTTTTTCCTCCACAGGTGCTGCCAGACCTGCTGAGCTTTTCCAGCAACTTTGTTTTTGTAGTGGTCTGATGACCTTCTTTTCTGGCAAGCGGGGAAAAGTGGCTGCTCTCTCAACCAGGAAACCGGGATGGTCTGCCTTCCAGGTTGTAGGGGCTCCTACATTTGCCCCAATCTGGGACTAGTTAGTGGCATGGGAGGGGAAATGGCTGCTGAAAGACACTCTCCTATCCTTACCTCCAACACCCACTCTTCCCATGACCCCACCTGGCAATGCCCTCTACCCGGAAACCATACCCAGTCTCTGTAGTTGTGCAGCCTTGGCCTGCAGTTCCCAGCTGCTGCCTGCCACTGATCATGGTGGGAGGTTTCAAACCTTTTGATTTCCAATTAGCAGAAGAAGCAGAGTGTCATGTTCAATTCCCTCTCATTCTTGTACAAAATGAAGCTGCGAGTCTGTTTCAAAGTTTGGACATGTCAAAACATGAAATACATGCGAAAGCAAATTGAGTTATATTAATGCAATTCAAATAAGTTTAAGCATTCACAGTTGTGCATACAGGACTCCGTTTGATATGGGTCAAGACAAAACCCATTTACAAAGAAGGTGTCCTGTCCCCATTCTCACAGGCACAATTACTCTCTATTTTTTTAAAATCCTGTTGCTTAAACTTCACCCACACTATTATTTCAACCTTCTAAATGCTCAGACCTGGATGCTGGATACAGGAATAACTCTGTTTGACTGGCAGCTTCAAGTAGAATGGGATTTCTTTGCTGTTGCACTTATAGGTAAGCCAGCAGGTCAGCTCGTAAATGCTTGATTGACACTCAGTTGCCAGACTTTCTCACTGGTGGGATTATGGAGCTTCATTTCCAAACGCTAACTCTCCATTTACCGACTTCTCTAATTTTCCACCCCATTTTAACTCTGATCTTTTTGCGTCTGCCCCCCTGCTATGCTGAAATAAAACTCCACGTGTGCTTGAGGAACAATGCCACATCTTTCACCCACACTGGTATTTCCTCATCATGATGTCTTTCAAACAACACTGAATTCAAGAACTTCCAGTCTTGAGACTCTGTTCTTGTCTGAACTTTGTGCTTTTTGAGGTGTTTTTAACAGCACCTAATGGTATTGATTCTGTTTTGCTTCCCAGTTATTTCTCCATTAGACCCATCATTGTTTCTTTCCTGCCCCAGTGCCATTTCCTTTTGCCTTGTGCCATTAGCCCTTTCCTTATTTTATCTCTCCTGCTTTCCACATAAAGATCTTCCTTCTTTCACTCCCTCCTTCCCCTGCCTTGATTAAAAATTGCTGCATCACTACGTACCCCTGGTTCAGATAAAGGGGTCAATGAATTGAAACATTCACTCTGTTTCTACAGTTCTCCATCTATATTGCCAGACTTGTGTTTCCAGCATTTTCCAGTGGAGATTTGTTTTATTCATTCACAGGCTGTGGGCATCATTGGCCAGGCCAGCATTTATTACCCATCCCTAATTGTTCAACGGGCAGTTAAGCATCAACCACGTTGGGTCTGGAGTCACATGTAGGCCAGACCAGGTAAAGATGGCAGTTTCCTTACCTAAAGGATATTACTGAACCAGATGGGTTTTTCTTGACAATCAGCAATGGTTTTACAGTCATCATTAGACTCCTAATTCCAGGTATTTATTGAATTTAAATTTCACCATCCACCATTCGAACACAGGTCATACAGTCATACAGCTGTGAAACAGACTCTTTGGTCCAACTTGAACATGCCACCAGATTTCCAAAATTACACTAGTCCCGTTTGCCTGTGTTTGGCCTGTATCCCTCTAAACCTTTCCTATTTGTGTAACTGTCCAAATATATCTTAAATGTTGCAACTGTACCTGCATCTACCACTTCCTCTGGCAGTTCAACATTGCTAGGGTCTCTGGATTAATAGCCTAGCAATAATACCACTAGGCCATCATTTTGGTTTTCAGCCAGCTTGCACCTATTTATCGCAGCCAAACCAGCCCAGCTCATCTCCGCCTCCCTAAC
>JAHRHZ010000067.1:19219-62767 GCA_024137785.1 Ginglymostoma cirratum | reverse complement strand
GCGGACAAGGGAGTCGCGGAGGGAGTGGTCCCTCCGGAAGGCAGATAAGGGTGGGGAGGGAAAGATGTCTTTGGTGGTTTACTCAGTTTCATACCTTATAGACAATGTCGTAGTCATCGCCATTGCCATCACCATCCCCACACCATCCCGGTATATATCATGTCCCACGGGCATGGCAGACGCAATGTTTGCAGTGGGGAGGGAGTTGTCTGGGGAGTCCTTAATTTCATCTTGGGACACCAGAAAGTCTCGTGGCATAAGGTCAAACATGGGCAAGGAAACCTCCTGCTGATTACCACCTTGTGCATCCCCAAACTGCCCTTACCTTGCCTGATGATTCAGTGCTCCTCCAAGTTGAACACCATTTGGAAGAATCGATGAGGATAGAAAGTGGACATACTGTACTCTGGGTGGAAGACTTCAATATCCATCACCAGCAGTGACTCAGGAGCATTATTACTGACCGAGCTCTAAAGAATTTTACTGCAGGACTGCGTCTGTGGCAGATGGTGACACACCCAGCAAGAGAAAAATACGTGCTTCCCCTCATTTTCATCAGTCTACAATCCTGCAGATGTATCTGTCCATGACAGTGTTGGTAAGAGTGACCAACACACAGTCCACATGGAGATGGAGTCCTGCCTTCATATTGAGGATATCCGTTATCGAATTCTGTGCTAAAGGAGATAGACATCAAACAGATCCTAGGCACTCAAAACTGGGAACCCATGAGGCACTATGAAGCATCAACAGCAGCAGAATTGGATTTGGCCACAATACGTGACCTTGTGCCCCAATATCTACCTCAATCTACCTTTATCATCAAACCAGGAGATCAACCTTAGTTCAATGAAGAGTGCAAGATTACCAGGAGCAGCACCAGGCTTACCTAAAAATGAGATGTCAGCCTGGTGAAGCGACAACACAGGATGACTTTTGTGCCAAACAGAAGTAGCATTCAACAAATAAAATTAAGCTCAGATCTAAGCCCAGCAGTCCTGCCTCATCAACTCATGAGGGAGGTGGACAATTAAGCAACTCTCAGGAAGAGGAGGCTTCACAGGTATCCCTGTCCTCAATGATGTGGGACCTCAGTTCATTGGTACAGAAGAAATGTTTCACCCAGAAGTGCCGAGTGAATAATCCATTTCTCCTGAGGTCCGCAGTGTCAAAGCTGCCAGTATTCAGCAAATTCGCTTTACTCCATAAGATATCAAGATAATGTCAAAAGTTGCCCAGTTGTGGCCTGTCTACAAAAGGCAAAACAAATTCAACCTGGCCAATTACCACCCATCTGTCTATTCTCAATCCAACAATAAAGTGATAGAAATGGTCGTTAACTGTGCTGCCAAGTGTCATTTGCAAAGGAATAACCTGCTCATTAACACTCACTTGGGGTTCCACAAACGCAACTCAACACCTGACCTCATTGCAGACTTGGTCCAAGCATGAACAAAGTAACTGAACTCCAGAGATGGAGTAAGCATTGCTGCCTTTTACATCAAAACAGTATTTGACTGACTCTGCCATCAAGGCCCCCTAGCAAAACTAAGGTCAATGGGAATTGAGGTAAAGCTCTCCACTGGGTTGGAACCACTGCCAGCACAAGGAAAGATGGCTGTGATTGTTGGAGATCAACCTCATCTGTCCAGGGACATCACTGCAGGAGTTCCTCAGGGTAGTGTCCTAGGCTCAATAAAGTTCAGCTGCTTCCTTAATGATTTTCCTTTTAACAAGAGATCAGGAATGTGATGTTCAGCACCATTCACAGATTTTGAAGCAATCATGTAGCAAGATCTGTGCAATATCTAAGTTTGGGCTGATAAGTGGCAGGAAACATTTAAGCCACATAAATGTCTGGCAATGATTGTTTTATTGAATGCCCACTATTGAGATTTTAGGAGTTCCCATTGATCAGAAGCTGATCTGGACCATGCATGGAAATACTTTGGCTATGACAGCACACCAGAGGCTGGAAATCCAGCAGTGAATAACTCACTTCATGTCGACAGGTCAAAGAAGATGATAACGGGACAAGTACACCAATATTAAAAGAGTCGAGAGCATTGCTACCAAATAGGAATTTAATGATCACTGAATTTGTGAAGATCTGTATGTGCCACATGATAATAAAGATATGTAAAGGATGGAACTGAAACTTTTAACAATCTTGCAGCAGTGCCCTGGGATTGAAGGACAAGACTAAAAGTGAGCAATGATGCTGTGCCTCTGTACTGCAGCTCCATCAATGAATATTTTTAGTGGGAGCAATTAATTGTTACACAGCATTCATGTGCATGTAGCGCTTCCTTCAATGGGAAGCTGTTTGCAACATTCCTTAATGATGGATGGCCAGTTTCTTTTAATGTTTAGGATTGTCATTCCTGCAGAAATTTCTACTTACTTCTGATGTAGCCATGGATTGTGCCAACAGAGTCTGGAGCCATGTTCTCAATCATACAGGTCCATTAGATTAACATCTCTCTCTAAAGGAATCAATTTGCCTAATAACTGTGAACAGTTTGGCACATCTGTCGAGTGTTTAGAATTTGTTTTTAAAATTCATTCACAGGATGTGGGTGTCACCAATTAGGCCAGCATTCATTGCCCATCCCTAATTGCCCACAGAGCAATTAAGAGTCAACCATGTTGCTGTGGGTCTGGCATCACATTTGGCCAGACCAGGTGGGGATGGTAGTTTCCTTCTCTAAAGGCCATTAGTGAACAAGATGGGTTTTTCCCAACAATTGACAATGGTTCTATGGTCATCATTAGATCATCATCTGGCATGTTGGGATTTGAACCTGGATCCCCAGAACATTATCTGTGACTTAGGATTAACAGTCTAGTGATAATACCGCCAGGCCATTGCCTCCCCTTATATTGGACACTATTGATCTCGAAGAGGTATAAATGGCACTAACAGAATGATCACCAACTGATTGTCAAAAAATATTGGTTGATGGTTATAATTTGAAATTGTTGAATTCATTGTTGAGATCAGAGCAATGAAAAGACTCATTGAAAGAGTATGTGTTGTTCCTCAAACTCCTGTTGAGCTTCACTGGAATGGCTGTTCATTGAGAGGTAGAAAAAGTAATGTGAGAGTTTGGAGATCATGGCCGGAATTTGAGTGAAAACGACAGGCGAATAGAACCTCGGGGTCGCACGTGAGATATGAACTGAGCTCTTCCACTAGACAGCCGTCCAAATCAGGTCTAGAAATCTCACTTTATAATTAAGTTTGGATTTGTGAGTGGCTTAGGCACTATCCAATATGCCTCCTCCATTTTAATGCTGTATTCTGTTACCTCAATCTATATCAAAGAGCATTTTCTAAAGTTATCATACTTACTGGAAATACAAGATGCACTGAATTTTGAAAGGAAAAAGTTGGCACGTATTTGGCCAAAACCTTTGGGATCATGAGATGCACAGCAATTTTAGGCATTATTTCTCCAGAAGGAGTGTGCCACTTATTGTCCAGCAAATATCTGACAGTATCAGTATGTGCTCTCTGCTTTGAGTTTTCTGTTATCTTGTTCTCTTGTCTCCCCGTGCAACAAAAGTTTCTGGGCTCGGTATGAGTCAGAGACTTTTCAAATACCATTCTGACACTTGGGTGAAGTGGGCTGGAACAGTTTGATTCATGTAGGAGCTGTACTGCCATAATAAAGATAGAATTTGCAGTGTTATAGTCCTAAATTGCAGCAAATGCTTATTTATGATGCAACTCAATGCCAGGGGAACTGGATCATTAAATTTATATTTAACTAAGATTTAACTTGGAGGACTGCTAAGTTTAATATCTATACATAAATTTCTTGATCACGTTAAATGAATGTACTTGATTATTAACCCTTGGGCAGCAGCAATGTTACATGAAAGAGAGAGAGATCCAAGACAGAATTAATAAACGTTAAAATGTAGAATTTCTGTTGCTGCTCCAAAACCCATTCTTCTCACATCAAAACGCCGTGGTCATTTTGTAACAATGTTTTCCAAACAATCTCTCTTCAGGTCAAAAACATCAGCCTGTCTGAAGGAGAGATGCTAACAATTGAAGGGCTTGATGGAGATGAACCAACTGTTCTTGCCAACGAGTCGATTTTAATGAAGGGGCAGGTGATTCGCAGCCCAAGCAATCAAGTTTCTATCCACTTCCAGAGCATTCAACTTGGAAATCCAGGCTCATTCCAATTCCATTATCAAGGTAAGTGCTTACACACCAGGGCTGTAATGATGAGGTGAAAGCAATGCCACTATTTTGTGGCTGAGTATTTTATCAAATCTGAAAGCAATAGGCCTGACTTACAAAAGAGCACTCACTCACTAGATCTTGCGCAAATGGAAATTTATATCCAATTGTGTGGACTTGCACTGATATTTATCAGGAGTTGTAAGAGAGTCATATGCACAATACATGCTCAATATTGACATCTTCCAATAGGGTTCCTTTAAAAGATTAGTTTGAGCTACTGTAAAATATCTTTCCAAAAAACTGGTTTATGTCAATAATGAATATGTTTGTAGTGTAATTATTTGGAAAATTGATTAAGACAAAATAAATATTTAGCACTATTTTAAACTGCTTTGTATTGTTTCCATTCCTCTGTCTTCAGAGGCTGGTAGGTGGTAATCAACCCTGGTTCAGTGGAGAGTGCAGGAGGGTATGCCAGGAGAAGCATCAGGCATACCTAAAAATGAGGTGTCAACCTGGTGAAGCTTCCAAACAGGACTACTTAAATGCTATACAACGTAAGCAGCAAGTGACAGATAGAGCTGAGTGATCCTACAACTAATAGATCAAATCTAACCTCTGCAGTCTGGCACACAGGAAGATTGTTATGGTTGTTGGAGGTCGGACCCCTCAGCTCCAGGATATTCTGCAGGAGTTCCTTAGGGTAATATCCTTGGTTCAACCATCTTCAGCTGCTTCTTCAATAACCTTCTCTCCAACATAAGGTCAGAAGCGGGGATGTTTGCCAGTGACAAGTAGTAAATAACATTTACATCACAAAAAGGCCAGGCAATGACCATCTCCAGTAAGAAATGATCCATCCACCACCTCTTGACATTCAATTGTGTTAGCATCACTGAATCCCCTACTATCAACATCCTAGGAGTTATCAGTGCACCAGAAACTCAATTGTACTCACCATATAAATACAGTAGCTGCAAGAGCTGGACTTATCATATAAATGACACCAAAATTGGTGGTACAGTTGACAGTGAAGAAGTTTATCTAAGATTACAATGGGATCTTGATAAATTGGGCCAGTGGGCTGAAGAGTGGCAGATGGAACTTAATTTGGATAAATGCAAATTGTTGCATTTTGGAAAATCAAGTAAGGTCAGAATTTACACAGTTAATGTCAGGGCCCTGGGTAGTGTTGTCGAACAAAATGACTTAGGGGTTCAGCTACATAGTTCTTTGGAATTTGCATCACAGGTAGAAGGGGTGGTTAAGAAGGCATTTAGCACACTTGCCTTCGTTGCTGAGATCACGGAGTATAGGAGTTGGGATGTCATGTTGAGTTTGTACACAACATTGGTGAGGCCACTTTTGGAGTACTCTGTGCAGTTCTGGTCGCTCTGCGATAGGCAGGATAGTACTAAATTGGAGAGGGATCAGAAAAGATTAACCAGGATGTTGCCAGAACTGGAGGGTTTGAGTTATAAGGATAAGCTTGGATTTTTTTCACTGGAGCATAGAAAGTTGAGGGGTGACCTTGAGGTGCTTATAAAATCATGAGGGGCATAGATAATTTGAATAGCAAAGGTTGTTTCCCTAGGGTGGGAGGGGTGTTCAAAACTAGAGAGCACATTTTTGAGGTGAGAGATGAAAGATTTAAAAGGGACCCGAGGGGCAACTTTTTCACTCAGATAGTGGTTTGTATGTGGAATGAACTGCCAGAGGAAGTGGCAGATGCAGGTACAGTTACAACATTCAAAAGACATTTGGACAGATACATGAATAGGAAAAGCTTGGACGGATATGGGCCATGTGCAGGCAGGTGGAACTAATTTAGTTTGGGAAGCCTCGACCGCATGGACTGGTTGTACCGAAGGGTCTATTTCCGTGCTGTATGACAGTATGACTCTACAATTACGGTGGCTGCAAGAGCAGATCAGAGGCTAGGAATACTGCAATAAGTAACTCCCTCCACCACCGATGCTCAGTAGTAGCAGTGTGTACTATCTACTCGATGCACTGTAGAAATTCACCCAAGATCCTTAGGCAGCACCTTCCAAACTCACGACCACTTCCATTTCGAAGGGCAAAGGCAGCAGATACATGGGAAAACCTCCACCTTCAAGTTCCCCTCCAAGCCACTCACCATTCTGAATTGGAAATGTATTTCTGTTCCTTCAGTGTCGCTGGGTCATAATCCTGAATTCCCTCCCTAATGGCATTGTGAGTCAACCCATTGCACGTGGACTGCAACAGTTCAAGAAGGCAGCTCACCACTGCTTTCTCAAGGGCAACTAGGGACGGGCAAGAAATGTTGGCCAGCCAGTGATGAATTAAAAAAGAAATTCGAGGCTTTCACTTAATCTCAGGAGTCTGGAGTGACTATAGCAGAAATGTGTAGTGCAAAAGTTGGTGAGTGATGAGAGTCTACTCATTACACCAACAAATAAGAAAATATATTTTCTAATCACTATTTGTAATAAATGATGGACAAGACTTTCTCTGGTTACAATTCTTCAAGAATGTAAAAGTATCTGCTTTTGAACAATATTTTTCTGAAACTCAGAACTGGGTTTGGGTGGGATGTTCCAAGGGTCGGTGTGGACTTGTTGGGCCGAAGGGCCTGTTCCCACACTGTATGGATTCTAATTGTAATTCTAATTCAGTATGTTTTGGTTACATTATTACCAATTCATGTGGGAGGAATCTTACCCTCACTTCACCGGTCATTTCAATGCTTTAGCTGAACGGTCATTGCATAAAATGTCAGCAGCTTCCCAGGAGCATCTTTCCATTACAACAAATTTATATGTTTGCTGTGGCTCATGTTGAGTGGTTATCAGTTGTTTCACATAGTGTTCTTGATTTGCTGCACACTTGTCCTTGTCTGAGGATGGAAATCCACACTGAATCAATTCTTGCTTTAGTGTCCCTCCTAGCTCTTCCACTGTCTGTGCCTCCTGGCTGCTCCTGGCTGTTCCTCCTCTTGGTGCCCCTTGTGACTCCTCCAACTCTCAGTGCTCCTCCTGGCTGATAGCGCACTCGCTACCTCCTCATGCCCCCAAACCCCACAACCCCAGCTCCTCCATCCCCTCGGTCCTCCTCTTTGTTCCTCCCTCTCCTCTTAGTGGCCCCTTGCCCTACATTCCTACATTCCTTGGTACCTCTCCAGGCTTCTCCCTGTCTCTTGTCGGTCCTGCCTCCTCCCCACTCTTGCCCCTCCCGGCCCTGCCCTCTCAGTGCCCTTCCACTTCTCCCCCCTCCACTTCCCCACATCAGTCCAGGTTCCTACTCTCTCAGGACCATTCTATGTCACTGTAAAGTGTCACTACATAAATAAGTTTAACAATTGCTGAAGCTCAAGTTTTCTGGGCAAGGAATAAGAGCACATCGTCATAAATTGAAAGACGATGGGACACCGTGAATGCTAGACTGTTATTGTATACTTACAACCTATGCTAAGGAAAGCCTACACCATTTCTACTGCTTGTGTCCCATTAGTGAATATTTTTGAGTTGCAGTCACAGAAGAATTCAGTGCTGTCACCTTAATGGCTACTGGGGTAGAATGGCCACCCACCCCCTCATGCAGTTGGCATAGTTCTGTGACAGTGTCTCAGGATCATTTCAGTCTAATATTGCACCTTGGTGTAGTTCTGTGACATTGTCTCAGGATAATTTCAGTCTAATACTGCACCTTGGTGTAGTTCTCTGACACTGCCTCAGGATGAGCTCAACCTGATACTGCACCTTGGTGTAGTTCTGTGACAGTGTCTCAGGATGAGCTCAACCTGATACTGCACCCGTTCATCTGGAGGAAATGGTGTTGAGAACAATAGACTCTGGTTCTCCTGTACCTCCTTCACATCCTGAGGAGACTTTCAGCTGCACCCTCTTTGGGCAGAGGCCATTGTTTGGAGGTTGCTGCTGGTCCTTGGGCTTGCTGGGACATTCGTTCTTCCTCCATTTCTCTACACCTTCATTGCATCACAGCTACAGCAAAGATTACCCCTGCTGTGGCAGGACCCATCAGTCACATTTCCAGTGAAGCTGTGTGAGGAGCATATGATGCAGAACAGGTCCTAGGCAATGTCAGCAGTCAGCTGACATCACTCAAAATGACAGTTTAATATACCCCTCCATTTAATGGGATATGGAGCACTGTGACAAGG
Source organism: Ginglymostoma cirratum (assembly GCA_024137785.1). Lineage (NCBI taxonomy): Eukaryota > Metazoa > Chordata > Chondrichthyes > Orectolobiformes > Ginglymostomatidae > Ginglymostoma > Ginglymostoma cirratum. Next base: position 54,401 of record JAHRHZ010000067.1, on the reverse strand, counting down.
TGGGCCATGGAATACCTTGACATAAAACCTTCACATTGGACCTCACTCCAATGAATGCTTCACCAGTCATGTTGCAAAGAGACACTAAGAGAGTATAAAGGATCTGTGCATGCTGAACTCTTCTCCTTCCAGCACACATCACCCAGGAAAAGCATTATTGTTGAAAAAAACATGTTGTGTTGTACTTACAGTTCAGGTTGAAAGAGGATCAGTTCCGTGCCCTTGTACAGCCCATGAGGTCTTGCATTAGCTTTGTGGTTTGTGACCCACAGGTGCCTATTTTAAGGTCACCTCGAATTACTGTTGCGTCACAGAAATAACTATCTTCAATCTACAATGACCAGTGACATGATCAGGGTTACTGGGGACCAGCATTTTTACCCCACACTGTTGGATATTATATGGTTTCAGAAACACAACGATATTATTGCAAAGGACTTCAGCCTGTACTCAGCAAGCACATGGCTGATGCAATTGCCCCTTGAAGGGGCTCTCATTGCTCAGGAGTGGAGTCCATGTATTGGGACAAAAAAGAAAACTGACCCCATCCACTCTGGGTGTGGTCACCGGCATTATTACTTTCTATATTGCGTTTAGGAATCAAGAGATCGTGAAAGCCAGCACAGGTCATGTCAACACAGTGCCTCGCAGGCACAGCCTAGCCATCAGCACCAGCCTCCCCTGTCTGAGTCCCTTCCTACTTGGCACCTACCACCATGCAGCCTGTTGCTACTTATCCCCTACATGTTCCCCACTCACAATGTTGATTTATGACTCCCATTTGGCATCCCACTTGGCCAATAGGGACCAGGAGGATTGGTGAATTGGGTGGTGCTGAGCGGGGTTGTCACCTTCCTTCAGGACTGGCAGAAAAGGCCATGCCACCAGATCCTGCCACTCTGGTCTCAGCTTGCCACCGGAGTCAGTTTCTGCGGTCTGGAGGAATGCCCAGAAATGCCATGTGAAGGTAAGTGACTTTCTCTGCTCCTTAAAGGTAAGTGCCACTATCTTCTCTGTGATACCTAACACTCACTCGGTCTCTACCACTGCCCCCATCTTCCACCGAGGATCACGTTCACTATTGTCTGCAGCATCTACCCTCACTTGCTGTAATCTCCTGTGTGTCTGGGGAGTGAGTCACTGACTCGACCTCTTCACCTGGGTAACCCCGAACCTTCTTATTCCCTTCATGGTTGCCCTACACATGACCCCAGTACATTACCAAAGTAGCTATTATACGTTAAATTATGTGCGTAAGGAATACAGCATTCTTATTCAGCCTATCGTGTAATTATTAGTTATTAGTATTTTTGGCCTATTTTTCTCTGCTGGTAGGATCTCTGGTGGTTCAGAGACTTTCTACACTCCAGAATATAGTCATAAAGATTCTGTCATGCCTCTGTGCTGTATTCGCTGATGTGGCTGCTATGGATGAGACACGACAGTGCTACAGGTTTATTTTCTTGCTTTGCAATCTTGTTGGTAAAATACTTTCTCCAGAATCTAGCACCTAGAATACAAACTTCACAACAGCAGTATGTATTAGATAATTTTTTTGTATCAAACCAACATTAGAACTGTATTGGCAATCCAGGTGCCTGAAATCTGTTCTGATATCATCATAATCTGTGTGGTACAGTTCACTCTCCTGTTCTTCCTACCTGCCACCGGCATGTTTTGGAAGGATTTGCAGATGATATCCAAGCAGTTTGTCCATGTTATATCTTTAGCCATTAGGTTCAGGGTAGGATTTGAACCTGGACCTTCCAACTCAGAGGCAGGGGCATTACCCATTACGCCACAAGACCTCCCTCCAATTCATGATCTACTTATTCAGAATGCTGACAACTGATGTTGGCTTAAATAGGACAGGACAAAAAAATATTTTTGGCCTTTTACACAGGCGCCCAAGACATCCTTTATGATTATTTTTTTTTCTGTGGATGCATGGTTGATCTTTACCCTTTGCTGTGCTGCAAATGATTGATTTTCTCCTGGCACTGAGTGGAATTTATTTATGAGCCCAATGCTTTTTATGTCTGACTTTATATTCTAAATATGGTTGTGTTATTTGCTCAAGTTCAGTTCTTGGCTACACACCATTGACAGTTTCTGTTACAGGTGTAGAGTTAACCTTTTCACTCATGTTGAGCAGAAATATCATATCGTTATGTTATTGAGGAAGATATTAATATTTATAAAGGGATTTCCAATGTTTGTGTTTTTAAACTAGGTGCTTGCATTGCAGCCTCCCCACTCACCGTGGTATTTTAATATATTAATGGGTCAGGATAGTCTAATATAAATTATATTTTTTAAGTGACCTTTCGCACTGCTTACATTGAAGGGTGTATGATTTGCTTGTATATCGAAAAATAATTTTGAACAAGGTTGAATAAATGTGTGGTGAGACAAACAAATTGTCCAGTACCCCAGAAAGTATATATTGTAATGGTTTAAAATGTTAGTGTACAGGCGGCAACCATATTTCAGTGTGGTTCAATCAAGGATGTAGGATACACGTACAGAAGCCTTGTTTAGTTTTCTTGATTGCAGTAACCACAGGGATCCCCAAAACAATCTTCATTGGCCTACTCTTCCTAATAAATGTTGATTTTCAAAACTATCATTTGTAGACTACTTTTTAAATGTTTTTCTTCATAATTTCTGGACCTTGATCATTGGTACAATGAGGGCTAAACTCAGATTCACAATTTTTTTTCAATGGAGTAATCTTTTAGCCGTAACTTGTGTCCTTAGAAGCTTGGCTTTAGTAAACGTTGTTCCCTTGGGAGCCGCAGTGAACAATCAGAAGTGACAACTTGTTAGACATTGGTAAAAACCTCCTAATGTCAGTCCTGGAAAGGGAGACAAAATCAAAAGTTTCAGATGCTACACATACATTTATGCCATCCATTCCCTTGCTACCAATCTAAATGACACTTGCAACAACATGGCTACAAGAGCAGGCCAGAAACTAGGAATACTGCAGCAAGTAATACACCTCCTGACTCCCCAAAGCCTGTCCACCATCTACAAGGCACAAGCCAGGAGTGTGATAGAATATTCCCCACTTGACTGGATGAGTGCAGCCCCAACAACACTCAAGAAGCTTAACACCATCCAGGACAAAGCCGCCCGCTTGATTGGCACTACATCCATAAGCATCCACTCCTTCCACCACAGACGCTCAGTAGCAACAGTGTGTACTATCTACAAGATGCGCTACAAAAATTCACCGAAGATCCTCAGACAGCACCTTCCAAATCCACGACCACTTCTATCTAGAAGGACAAGGACATCAGACATATGGGAACACCACCACGCCCAAATTCCCCTCCAAACCATTCACCATCCTGACTTGGAAATATATCACCATTCCTTCACTGTTGCTGGGTCAAAATCCTGGAATTCCCTCCCTATTAGTATTGTGGGTCAACCCACAGCAGGAAGACTGCTGCAGTTCAAGAAGACAGCTCACCACCTTCTCAAGGGCAACTAGGGATGGGCAAGAAATGCCAGCCAGCTAGTGACACCCACATCCCACAAATGAATAGAAAAAGAAAGGAAATATGTTGTTGCCAATTGTTTCATTGGGCTGAATTAGAGACTCTTTCCATCATTCTTTACAAGTAAATTATTATCAAGCAATCATGCTGATAATTAGGCTGGAATATTTGAAAGGGGATTATTGGGTTTTAGGGAAGTCTGTAATTGAGACCATTCACTTGAAGGAAACATTGCCACATACACACTCCAATATTCCAGCTAAGCACCATTCCCCAGAAGTGCAATATAGTAAATGCAACTGCACCTCCCTTAGGCCATTATTGCATTTTGAAAAGTTATTTATGGCATGACATCAATCCTTCAGAGCTAATAAAAAAACTCCAACATTTGTTTTTAGGAGAGGTATATTGCGCCTCCACATCATTAGCAATTAGTCAATGTCTCTTCTACAAAAACAATTAGACACATACTCAGAGATAGCAAGAACTGCAGATGCTGGAGTCGGAGATGACACAGTGTAGAGCTGCAGCAGGCCAGGCAGAATCAGAGCAGCAGGAATGTTGACGTTTGGGGTTGGATCCTTCTTCAGAAATGGGGAGGGCGATGGGGTCTGGGAAGTAAATAGAGAGAGGAGGGTGGGGCTGGGGAAGGTAGGTAGGATGGTGATAGGTGAGTGCAGGTAGGCAGTGTGGGAATTGGTCAGTGAGGCAGGAGGAGTGGATAGGTGGGAGAGAAGATGGACAGGTTATGTCAGATCAAGGAGGCAGGGATGAGAGGGAGAGGTGAACATGGGATGAGGCCAGGAGTGGGGGGATTTTAAAACTGGTGAACTCCATGTTTAGGCCATTGGGCTATAGGCTCCCGAGGCCAAATATGAGGGGTTGCTCCTCCAGTTTGTGGGTGGCGTCGTTGTGACACATACTCAGCCTAAATGATGAAGAGCCAGACACCTCTGCTATGAAAATCTAAAAGGCACCCATATCTTGGATATCTATGATCACAGCTACAAGCACCAGCGATTACAATGTGGAGAGCTGGATGAACACAGCAGACCAAGCAACATCAGAGAAGCAGGAAGGCTGACGTTTCGGGCCTAGACCCTTCTTCCGAAATGGAGCAGGAAGGCTGACGTTTTGGGCCTAACAGCTCTTGGTTAATTTGCTGGTTTCATGAAAATAGTAAAATTGATAACACGTTCACAGAATGTAAGACCATTTTTGAAGAAGGTGCAGGTCACCAAATTCAAATCAATTGAGGCTACATTGAGTTTTCACTCCTCCTTAATAATAGCAATTCTTCAGGCAATGTATACTTACTGTGACTGCTGTCAATGCATTTTGTAATCTGAGCATGAATTTCACAAAGTGTCTCTTGCTGAAGGCTGTAACCCAAACTCTGATCCAGAAAGTGCAGAGAAATCTCTCAACCGCAAAGCATGTCCTTTTTGAGCTAATGCCATAACATCTTTACTTTGAATACAGTACAAATCTGAAGAGATTTCAATGCACCCATTTTAAATTCCAGAATTACAATTGGTATGAACAAAAGTTACCCTGTTAACAATTGTTCATTATAATGGTCATAAAACATTATAATTTAAATTGATTTGGAAATCTGATGCTGAAGGCTCCCACTGATTTGAATTCTGAGGGTAACATGCATGTGTACGTTTGTCACAAGTATGAACTTGAAATAAAGTCTGTCAGAATTATTGTTATGTAATCCAAAATGGTCTCCATGATACTGTAAAGAAATTGAGACAACCACATGCATTTATACAAAACCTTTAATCAGGTAAAGAACTTTAGGGTACTTCACAGAACTATTATCAATCTGAATCAACTACATTAGAACCTCAGGTAAACCCGGTCAAAGAGATATCTTAAAGGAAGAGGGGGAAATAGAGAGGCAGAAGATTTCAAGGATGGAGAGCTGGAGCTTTGGGCCGAAGTAGCTAAAGGTATAACTATCAATGGTGTAGCAACTAAAACCAGGAATGTGTGAAAATCCAGATTGAAGGAGTACAATGATCTGGGGTAAGGTGCTGGTGGTGGGTTAGTTTCAGGGCTGGAGGATCTCCAATCCCAACAGTGCCACTGTGAGGCAAGGGAAGTGGGAGCTGTTCTGCTGGATGTTGTCAGTGAGTTTGGTAATTGTGGGTGGACAACATTGGGAGGCTGGGGTAGGCTAATTTGATCACAAACTGCACCTCCAATTGATCACTGAGCCTGTTTATATCCAGCTTTACAACTGCCCATCTCAAGCTTACTTTCTATCAATGAGAGTATCGAAAAATTAAAAGCACAATAAGATCATCTGTCCCTTGAAGACTGCTCCACCATTTCATTCTGTCCACATTGCCTTTCTCCAATGCTGTTCTCACCTGCCTCTCAAATTCCACCCACACAACCAGCAATTGGGCAAAGCCTCACCTCACCTGACACCGCACACAAAACTGCTTGATCATCATTGCCATTTTCACAAATCGTCTCTGACTTCAAAGCCCTCATCTGCACTTATGAGCTGTGATATGGTTTTACCCAACCACTCCTGCAAGCTCCTTCAACCTGCGCTGCAGCCTCAGCTCTCTGTCCACCTTCCCTTCCCTGTGTACCTGTGTCAGTTCCATTTGCTGTCTTGGCCCTACTGTCTGAATCCCTTTTCCTAACCCTTTCCAGTTTGTCATCTACTTTGCTTCTATTCACAAGTCTGATGAAAACCTATTATTTCCTAAGCTTGCCATCATTCTTTTCTCACTGTCCCAACACTATCTGACATCTGCTTTTCCTCTGCCTAGGGACATTTACTGCAATAAAGATGCTTCATTAATGCCAGTAGCAGGGCTTCAAACAGTAAATTCTCTTAAAGAGAGGTCCTGCTGGATGATTTTGGATTTTAATAGGTTCTAATTTTTTTAATGAGACACGAATAGGAAACACATACTTAATTAATAAAGTTTGTGCAGTTGAATAATAATCTTGTACAAGGACCAAATAAACACAACCTAGGGTCAACAGCTACACTGTATTAATTCTCCCCAAGTCATAATAAATTTTAATCACATGCCATCTGGTATACAAGACGATTTATTCTCTCATTCAGCAACTTCCCAAACATCACTGAACTGAAGGATCTAAAGCTCTGTCAAGAAGATGCATTTGGAGTTTCAAGCTATGTGAATTATTTCTTTTCTTTGAGGCCAGGTGTCACACAGCGCACTCTGCTGCATTTTGACCAAACTAACCTGCTGTAAGTAGTGATTCATGCAGTTATTGGCCAATTCCAAAAGGGAATGTTAGCACATTTTATAAATGCACATGCTGTGTGAAATAACTCCATGGAGGCCGGTATCCTGTCACCAAGTCATCCTTTATTTACACTTGCACAGTACATGGACTCTGACCAGCCAGCTCAGAGCCAGTTCTTAGAGTCACAAGAATCCCAGAGATTCCCTGTTTGGCCCAGGTTAACAACACCAATCAGTGAACTCATTCAATGCGATCCACTTAGCCCTCATTCCAATCACTATATGTGGAACATTTAAAATACTTGGGTGGGTGGGGACAAAGTTTAAATAAATGGTAGTTGTCACTATTATTGTCCAAATTATTAATTGAATTACCCTACAGAACCTTATCCAAAGTGAATGTCTCAATATTATTAAGATAGATATGTGTCCAATGATCCCTGTCAGCATTCTTTAGACCCGAGTTTGAATCTTATAAAATTAATCTACTTGAAAAATAGAATGCAACTTTTTCTTCAGGTGTTTTTGAATAATATTGTATTGTCATGAATTTTATTTCAAAGTCTTGTATTCCAGTGTTTATTTTAATAGGATGTCATCTATGAGGAAAAGTACATTGTACTCAATACTTCCTTGTCCTCTATGGCAAATGGTTCATCTTCTCCACAGTCCCCTTCTTTGCCTATTTTGTCCAGTATCCAATGATAAACTGCTCCTTGTGAATTAATAATAGTGAAGTTCAAGGCAGTAACCTGGTGTCCACATCTACACAAAGTGAATGCTGTACTTACATTTATTCTTACCAGTTGTGTTAGAGAGGTAAAGCTATGTTCTTTTAACATGTGGATGCAAAATGCTTTTTTCCTTTGTGTAGTAAAATCACAAATATATATTTCGACTGTGTTTGACGTATTGTCCAAATGTGTGACCAGGACCTACTGTATTCTTCCACCATCAAGGGGAAGGTTCTTATCTCACATTCCAATCATGAACCCTAATCAGAATGATACAATGGCTCTGGCTTCATGGGTGTTGTATGATAAATTGAAACCACTGCACGATACAGGAATATTCTGTCTATTCTGTCTGTCCTGATGCAAGTTCTTCACCCGGACTTGTCTTTTCTATTTGTTTTCTCAAATTGACCCTTCTCAAATTCTAATCTACTTTCCTTTGAAATGCTATTCTTGTTTATTTTCCTGAGTAACTAATTGTAGTCATGTATCAATAATCCAACTCAGGGGAAAACAAATCCTCCAAAGTTTGCATACTTCATAGACAGATCAATTTGTTGGGAATTCAAACATATTATTTTGAAATAATTTTATTGTTAAGTTTGTATGAGCCAAGGGCTGAAATTTAAATCAACTGCATATTAGGAAATGCCTTGTTCCTGTTGCTCCGTTAGCACTGATTCAGAGATCAGTCCTATTCTTTTTGCTGCTAACAAAGTATCTCGTCTTTCCTCTCGGCACATTTCAGATTCTCATGCTTATCTCTCTCTTCAGCTTACATTTAGATTAATGCAGTCTGGAAGGGAATTACAAGCTGTAACACAATTGAGGAATTCAGATGACCTCTTTAAGGAAGCGACTTCAGCTCAATGAGTTTAATAATGTCATCGGAACTGTAACTTGATTTTTTTTTTAATGCTGCACCTTTGGCCATACCAGTACCATTTTGAGATTTCTAGTGCACTAGTGTTGTAAACCCTGCTTGGGCATTGGTTAATTGCCTAGATTTTAAAAACAATTAGTCTAAAATCTACACATAAAAGCATGTTTAAAATGGCAGCAGCTGGTTGTACTTTCCCTTCAGCTATTTTCAATCAAAAAATGTCTCATTGAGGTCAATAATCAACACTTCATGCATTTTCATTGAGATTTGTCATTGCCCTCTCAAAGCAATATGATCATATGCAAAATCAATGCATTGCAATGATAAGTAAAGACATGTTTTTTTGTGAAAGTGACTTGTGGTTATAATTAAATTGTTTTGAATGTCCTAAACCCCTTATTTGGTGATTGTGCTTCTAGATGGTGCCCAAGTAGGAATTTGCCTTCAATAAAAGAGTGACTATTCGAAGAACTCAGGTCTGGAAGCATCTGTGAGGAGAGAAACAGAGTTACTGTTTCAAGCCCATGATATTATTAAAACTATTGGTTAAACAGTCGTAGCTTCAGGCTGCACATTCCTGCCAATTTGGTGGCATTCTAGACAATCTATGCCTAGAAAGTCATCAATACACTGAAGGAAATATGAAATATCCTGACTTGCTGCGGGCAGTACCATGAGCAAGTCCACAAACATTAATTTTTCACAGCAAATTTTAAATAACATGGTCCTGAAGTCTTAGATTGAAATGCTATTCACTAAATAGAACTTTTACCTTCTTTGTCATTTAAAATATCCTGACAAAACCTTTCGGGAGTCGTTTCACTGTTACATATCCTGTTCAAAGGAAGATCATGACACGTTGAAGTTGTTTGTGTTGTCAAGAGTGAGTAAGAAATCATTTGGAAATCTGGGTCCTGAGGTAATTCAGTTTCCATTAGGAGGATGCACAAAGGGTCCCACCAGATGGCTCCTTGACTTTCATGATAGAAACAGACACAGGAAGATTCTTGAAGGCATCTGACCATGTTTCCAATAAACCCATTCTTAAATGATAATTGAACTTTATTTTTTGAAATACCCCTTTCTTGTTTTAATGACAACGTTGATCTATTACTTTTGAACAACTTAATAACTCCACTAAATCAAATTGGTGTCCATTGATGATCTCAATTCGCCTGGTTTGGATTGATTAGTCAAAAATGCAAATTTGGACAATTCTCCTGTGCCAGTATTCCTTTTGTTAAGAAGCACACAATGTACTAACAGACAAAATATTTTAGAAATCGTACAACAATTATTCACAGTTTTGGGGAATCTGGAATCTGGGTGGTTAAATAAATGTTTTAGCACTGGTAGAGGAACTTGGAAATTTGACTGTAGTTTTATATCAAGTAGCTTTGTTATATTCAAAATGGCTTCTCAGACAGTTTTCAACTTGACTCTCAGTTGAAGAAGCTACTTTGCTCAATCTCAAAGTTAATGGGAATGTTTAATCCATTTATGCTGCTAAACTTTAGAAACTAGGCTAATGAGTCAACTAGAAAGATGACTTTTAAGCCAATAACAGATGTGTTGTAATGGATGGAAAAAGGCAGGAAAGAGATATTACTTTTGGTCTCAATTTTTTCTGCATTCTCTGTTTTTCTAGACAGTTGGCAGGGTAGGATGTGCGAGACAGAAAGCTCATGCCAAAGCTTCACAGGAATAATCACATGATGCAGGAGGTAGGGTATGATGCATTGGAGGGAGTATAGAGAATATTGACCAGGATGATTTTTTTTTCATTTCTTTGATGTAAATTGTCACACATACCTAGGTACAGTGAAAAGTTTTGTTTTGCTTGCAGTACAGGCAGATCATACCATGCAAAATACATAAGGGTATTAGAACAGTACGAGGAACGCAATGTTATGACCACAGAGAAGATGCTCTAAGAGCGAGGTCAACATAAAGCGATCCATTCAGAAGTCTAATAACAGCAGGGAAGAAGCTGTTCTTGAATCTGTTGGTACACCTCTTTAAGGTTTTGCATCAACTGCTTGATGAAAGAGATTGGAAGAGATTATAACGGGGGCGGGAGGGGTCTTTGATTATGTTGGCTGTTTTCTGAGGCAGTGAGATGTGTAGATGGAGTCAATGGATGGAAGAGATATACCTGGGATGGAGCAGTTTAGCTATTAAGACAGGTGAATTGGCTTGGGTTGTTTTCCTTAGAGCAGGGAAAGTTGAGGGGTCCTGATTGAGGTGTATAAGATTATGAGGGACAGGGACAGTGTTCATAGAAAGCAGCTGTTTCCCCTAGTTGAAGGGGCAATAACAAGGGACATAATTTTTAGGTGAAATGCAAAAGGTTTAGGTGAGATTTAAGAATTTGCTTTTCAGCCAGAAGGTGGTGGAAATCTGGAATGCACCACCTGGGAGGGTCATCGAGGTAGGAAACCTCACAACTTTTAAAATTTACTCTGAAAAGCACTTGAAATACAATAACACTCAAGGCTCTGGGCCAAGTGCTGGAAAATGAACAGAGTGTAGATTTAAGAGATAGCAAGAACTGCAGATGCTGGAGTTAGAGATAACACAGTGTGGAGCTGGAAGAACACAGCAGGCCAGGCAGCATCAGAAGAGCAGGAAAGCTACGTTACGGGTCGGGACCCTTCTTCAGTAGAGTAAATTTAGTGGTTTTGTTGATGCAGACTTGATGGGCTGAAGGGCCTGTTCTGTACTGTATGATTCTGTGGATAATGCAATTTCACCTGCCCTTTCCATCCCAACCTACAGGCTGGCTCAATACTGCTTCAAACTGCACACGTATTAACAGGCGTCCAGGTATATTAGACATTGAGATATATACAGAATTTAAAGGTTTAATCCGTCACTTTATGCAATAATTACAATTAGTATTTATGTAATATATTTAACATGGAATAACACCCCAAGTTCACAGAGGCATAACCAAACTAAAATCTTTTCTGAATCAAAGTAGGAAGTATCCATTGCTGTGTATGTTCCTTGCCTTTAAGAGTATTCACCTTTCAGGACTCCATGTGCTGTATCCATACAATGTTGTGACTTTTTCTGCTAGTTAGATTGCTGTGGGTCTACAAGTTGCATGTGTAGATATTAGTTTGTTTGCTGTAATATCTGCTTCAGAACCTATGAGTCGCTTTGCTGTTCTATATAAACTAATGAATAGAGTTAACCAATCCCTGGTGAGCAATTGATTTTTAGATGATTATATGTTATTAAGAAGGATGAATAAAGTGAGTCAAAGAGGTGATTTTAAAAGAGGCCTTAAAAGAAAACAACATTATAGGGACGGAGAAAAAATAATGAATGAGAAAATTCTCATCTAAAGTTCAGACGGACACTGACAGTGAGGAAAAAGGGAGGGATTAGGAAGTGACAAGCAAGAATCAAGTGAGGAAAACTAAGATTGAAGACAGAAGCCTTGGTCATTATGCATATAAAACAAATGACAGAAATTTCCCCTCCAGGCAAGAACTGGATATTGGCCAAGGAGGAGATGGTTTTTGATTTCCAAAACTATTAAAAGAAATCTCCAAATCATACAGCAAGAAATTTGGTTTTGGGACAATGTGGAGAATATATGGCAATTAATTGTTAAGATTAGATCCTAGGTGAGCCCTCAAATTGTTTTGACCAAACCTTGGACAAGGTGCCAAAAGTTATGATGTTTCCAGACAATGTGCCCCAGATTGTTGAGCTCCTGGGTGAGTAGGGATGAACTGCCTCCTCTTTTCTATTCACCGCTCCTTATAGGTAGTAGCAGAAGGTTAAATTGAAAAGGATCCCCTCCTCAAGCTTACCGACTCCTACCTACCTAGGACTCCTACAGCTACCTAGAATACACCTCCTCTCAACCACCTTCCTGCAAAAATGTCATCCCCTATTCCCAATTCCTTTACCTCCGCTGCATCTGCTATCGAGATGAGGCATTCCACTCCCGGACATCCCAGATGTCCTCATTTTTCAAGGACCGCGACTTCCCCTCCACAGTGGTCGAAAATGCCCTCAACTGTGTCTCTCACATTTCCCGCTGCTCATCCCTCACACCCCCTCCCCACAATAACAACCAAAACAGAATCCCCCTCGTCCTCACGTACTACCCCACCAATCTCCGGGTCCAACGCATCATCCTCTGGCACTTCTGCCATCTGCAAACTGACCCCACTACCAAAGACATTTTTCCCTCCCCACCCTTATCTGCTTTCCGGAGGGACCACTCTCTCTGTGACTCCCTTGTCTGCTCCACACTCCCCACCAGCCCCACCACACCCGGCACTTTTCCCTGCAACCGCAGGAAGTGCTACACCTGCCCCTACACCTCCTCCCTCACCCCCATCCCAGGCCCCAATAAAACCTTCCATATCAAACAGATGTTCACCTGCACATCTGCTAATGTGGTACTGTATCCGCTGTTCCCGATGTGGCCTCCTCTATATTGGGGGAAACCAAGTGGAGGCTTGGAGACTGCTTTGTGGAGTGCCTACGCTCGGTTCATGACAAATGACTGCACCTCTCAGTCGCGAACCACTTCAACTCCCCTTCCCACTCCTTGGACGACATGTCCACCCTGTGCCTTCTCCAGTGCCACAACGATGCCACCCAAAGGTTGCAGGAACAGCACCTCATATTTCGCTTGGGAACCCTATAGCCCACTGGTATCAATGAGGACTTCACAAGCTTCAAAATCTCCCCTCCCCCGATCGCATCCCAAAACCAGCCCAGCTCGTCCCCGCCTCCCTAATCTGTCCGTCCTTTCTCCCACCTATCCATTCCTCCCACCTCAACCCGACTCCCACTTCCTACCTACCAGCCTCATCCCCGCCTCTTTGACCTGTCCATCTTCCCTAGACTGACCAACCCCCACCCTAACTCCCTACCTACACTCACCTTTACTGGCTCCATCCCCACCTCCTTGACCTGTCTGTCTCCTCTCCACCTATCTGCTCCTTTATCCATCTTCCATCCGCCTCCTCCTCTGTCTCTATTTATTTCAGAATCCCCTTCCCCTCCCCCATTTCTGAAGAAGGGTCCAGACCCAAACCCAAGCTTTCCTGCTCCTTTGATGCTGCTTGGCCTGCTGTATTCATCCAGCTCTACACCTTGTTATCTCTCCCTCCTTGGGGATGCGTTGCTCCTAGACCCAATGAACTTGTTTTTTTAAAAGAAGCCAATTTGACCAGGTTTTCTCAAGTTAATTTATCAGTGAATTTATTAGTTCATAAACGTAAGTAGATGTAATAACACAACACACCTACACACAGGTTAGAAAAGTGAAGTGAGCCCAGAAAAATGTAGAAGTTAAATGATAAAGGGTTCAGTGTCTGAGTTGTTTGTGAGCTGTAGACAGTGAAGGTTGAGAGCTGAGCAGTCATTTTTAGGATACTTGGTTTCACAGATTAGTTGAATTGTTTTGTTTATTGTGAGAGTCTCCCTTTTTAAGTGCTCTTTGAAGTTTTTTTGATACTTTGTCAGTGTAACATTCCAGCGACCCTCTGTCCTGACAGCCACTATGTTTGCATCATCCACAAATGTCTGTTTGGGTGTAGCAGTCTTCTTCGAAAAAGACACATTTTGGGATTAAAAGTTCAAAATGTCCGTAGATCCAGGATTATGATCCATGATCATCACTGATCATGACATATTATTGCAAAGGTGTACGCAGCACAATCAAAGTAAATGATAACTAAAACAGGCAGCTGGCCACAGATGTGGAAAATTGAACAGAAAAGGAAACCTTCTTCTGGATTATACAAAACAAAAAGTTCTGGCAGCACCCAGCATGTTCAACATTATCTGAGAAGGGATAAAAAGGAAAGTTGACATTTAGACCTTAGCCAGAACATACTTGATGAAGAGTCCACACTGTAAAGGCCACACTGCAATTTTCTCTTTTTGAACTCTGACAACCCTGCTGTGTGTTTTATTTCAATTTCCCAGCATTTGAAGGCATTTTCTTTCCATTTATGAATGACACAACTAGGGCCACAGCTCTAAAATTGTACCATTGTTGTAGCAGGCTGCTCTTCAATCACCTCTCAACACTCAGAAAAGCTTTGGAAGATCTGTCACAGACTTGTCTCTCTAAAGTATAGTGGTACTGATGATCAGTCCTGTCCTGTTCATGTCTGCCTCCTATCTGTTAACTCCTAGGGTGGCATTGATGTTAGAAAACTGCAACTGCCAATTCCTGCTCATTGTCTTCACTGTTTGATGATAGTGTAGAGCTAAGCGGTGAATAGAAAAGAGCAACAACTGAGTCATAGTAGGAAGTTTGTGAATCTGACATTCAAAGATGCATCATGCTGAGAAGTTTGATTGGCCAATAGGTAACTCAAAGCTATAATCAACTTTACTTAAATAAATTGATGTTTCAAACATGTAGGGATTCTAATGCTCTTTCGTTACCTTGGAACTGTGTAGTGTGTTTTCAAATGTAGATTTATAATCACATTTATAACTCAGTGAAGTGGCAAGAGAATTTTGCGCTTATACTTTATTAATCCCCCAGTTGTTATTCAAGGCAGTGAAGATTCCTGCAAAGAAAAGTCCTTTGCAGATTAAGTGGCAATTGTAATTTTTTCCAGGTCTAAACAGAACTTAGAAAGTAATATGACATTGTTTGCCTTTACTGTAAACAGGATTTACTGTGCATTTCTTGATATGACCGTATAATTTCCCAGAGGAACAGGAGGTAGTTCTCCGTTCAATATATAAGTGATTTGAGACTCTGTCCCCAAGATTTGCTGTACATTGAGAGGAAAGCATGAGGTGAGGTTATTGAACCAAGATATTTGTTGTTAAGATGTTGATGTTGAGAAAATGTTACCACTAGTGGGGAAATCTCAAACCAGGGGACATAGTTATAGGATAAAGGGACTGTGCTTTCAAAATGAAATGCAAATGAATTCCTTTTCCCAGAGAGTCATGAATGGCTGGAATTCTCTGTCCTGGAGATTGTGTGGAAGCTAAATCACTGAACGTATTTGAAGAGGAGGTAGATAGGTTTTGAAATGTCAGGGCGTTGAGGACTTTTAGGAGCTGGCATGAAAGAGGAGTTGAGGCCTAGCGCAGATCAGCCATGATCTTGTTGAATGGTGGGCCAGGCCCAAGGGGCAGAATGGCCAACTCTTGCTCCGACTTCTTATGTTGAAGTGAGCTCAATGCCGTAATATATACAAATATATTGAGGGATCCCTCATCCTTCTTACTATAACCTGTTTTCAGGATTATTTCACACAACTTTAGAATAAGAAATGATTAACAAGCAGGGCGCATACTCGAAACAAACACTGAGAATGCTAGAGAAATTCTTATCTGATTGTGTAAATTTAGGGTGTTCAACAGACGACATGTTGGCATGAAGATTTCTGGAATTTTCCATGTCAGAAGGACATGAGTTGATCCTGTATTTTCCTGAGAAAATTTGCTATCACTAATTTATGCCAGTTTTACATTGTAAAATCACCCATGCACATTTCCTCAATGATTTGCACAACATCCATGTTATATCCGTCAAAGCTCCATTTGGATCATTTCTCTTTTAATCATTCATGAGATGAGGGCATCGCTGGCCAGGCCAAAATTCATTGCCCATCCATAATTACCCAAAGGGCAGTTAAGGGTCAACCACATTGCTGTGGGTCTGGAGCCACATGTAGGCCTGACCAGGTAAGGATGACAGAATCCTTCCCTAAAGGACATTAGTGAGCCATAAGCAGAACTACACTCATGCAAAAGAGAAGGGAATGTGGGTTTCCTGCACTTGCACCTAATGGGTGTATGGCTACACTCAAATCTTCAGATGTATCAGGATCTGATGTTTTACGTTGTTTTTTTGTTTCTACTGAGACCCCTTGCTGTTTGTTTGGTATCTATGAATGCTTTTTAATGGATTCAGAATATGTTACATTCAGAAGAAAAAATTTCACAATTGTATTTTCTTAGTCATGCTGCGCTTAATGTGTATAAATAATAGTTTGATGGCTTCAGTTCTTATTCTTTCTTAATGTCAATAAGATAGAGGGACTCTAAGAAGGAAGATGGCATGTTTGTTATTTTTCTCTGACCTTGAGTGTTTTCACTGATAGACATGTTTTTAAATAACACTTTTGGAGGTTCTCAGGAAATCGGAAATCAGCATCATTCCATGAAATTTCTGGTAATTTTCAATGATCCAGGAAGTTGTG
Organism: Ginglymostoma cirratum; assembly: GCA_024137785.1. Taxonomy (NCBI): domain Eukaryota; kingdom Metazoa; phylum Chordata; class Chondrichthyes; order Orectolobiformes; family Ginglymostomatidae; genus Ginglymostoma; species Ginglymostoma cirratum. Next base: position 37,814 of record JAHRHZ010000067.1, on the reverse strand, counting down.
GAGTCTGTGCTACCATGTTTTAGAAATGTTTTGGGAGATGCTAGTTTTCATTTGACCCAACTTTAGCAGTCAACCAGCTGCCTCCCAGCTGATACGTTCAATAGAATACCTCATCCATTTTGAGGGCCGTGCTTATTGAAATTCATCTAGGTAATCTTGGGTAAGAAAGGAATCCCTGGGTTTTGGGAGAAGGGGCAGCCTGCAAGGTTTCAGACAGTCTGGGCAGGGAGATTGTATCACTTTGCAATTTCTGGAGGTCCCAAAATGACAGTAGCCCAGGCTGGCTATGTGAGACCTAGGGTGAGCTTGAGAGAAAATAGCACCTTGCCCATCAGGACCCCATTTTCCAACTTAGGCCAGTATGAAACTGTGTATATCACTGAACCCGGATTTAAATAGCCCTACTATCCAACTCTAATGAGGGTTGCAAAGGCTTTGAGGAAGGTGACAGCAGCCACAACAACTGCATGGGTTAGTAACTCATTCCTCACCATCTTCAGGGCAGTGAAGCCCCAGAATTGCCCATTCTGCCAATGTGACTCAAGAGCAAGTGTCACGGATGTTTGTATTCTTATTCCAGTGGGGGACCAGGGTGCTAACCCAAGCCAGGCCCTCTGCCCCTGGAAACAGTGAGGAGGCAGCTGTTGCATCTCTTGGGTGCAGAGGTGAGCTGTGTGAAAGCCCACCACAGTGATTCAGGACATGTCAGTCAAGGCAAAAACCAAAATTCAATTCACTCTCCTGCATCCTTTAGACTCCTTCAACCTTCCAATTAGCAGGAAGTCTCCAACTCCCTTTTGTATTTATTGTAACTTCTAACAGGTTCTGAGTCACTAGGGATACAATTTCATTACCAATTCAACAGGTTTAATGCCAAAATACTGAAAACTTGGAATGTATGAACAGTGATTTAAAAGGGACGGTTACCCTCTAGTTAGTCAGACTAGATTAACCACAGGCCAATTGTATCTAATCTGACTCGGACCAATCTGCTTCCAACAGGCTACTCCCTTTCATGGTCTTGCTCCTGACCTTCCATGAGAGTTTTGAGCCTGATTTTAGACTTTGTCTGACTTCCCTTGTGCGTAAGGCCTCCAAGCCACACACTTGGCATCTCCGGTTTCCAAAGTGCGTATTAAGGTGTTCCAAGATTTGTCAAGTCATTATCACAGCTAATATCAGCAGCTCTTAGAACATATTTTTACGCCACACTTAGGCACATTTCAGCAGTTTATTCCAGAAGTCAGTGACTCTGATGAAAGATTATTGGGGGTATGTAGGAATGTAGAATTGAGATTAAAATCAGGTCAGCCATGATCTTATTAAGTGACAGAGCCGGCACAGTGGTCTCCTCTTGTTCCTTGCTTGCATGCTCTGTGATAAGAACTACGTCCTTTAGCAAACCTAGATCGGTGCTTTCCTGGCTCATACATATGTCCACTTGTCCTCCATTGACCCAACTAACATCTTATCCACTAGGACTGAGGCTAATGCATTTTTTACGGAATTCCATCAAACCATCTTAATTTGTGTTTTTATTTCCAGAATGAAAAACGCTCGTAAGCTTACTAAGCTGAGTGTAATAACAAAGAGGTATTACACGAGGGAATTGTTCCAGTCTCCCACTTCTGAACCGTTTCCAGGATATTAGTAATCCCCCATTTTGTGAGGGGTTCAAAACTGGAACGGAGCAGCAGTGATACATTTCTTTAAAAAAATCGCTAGATTCTAATCTGTGGGTCAGTGACAATGAGTAGATGACAAATGGCCGGTGAATTGATCAGTATTCATTTTCACTGCACAAGTTGAAAATGCTCAAGAGAGCAATTGCACTCTTGTGCTTCCTCACATTAAATGCTCGGTTATGAATTGAAAGAATTTTTCATAAATAATTTAAGCCTGAATGATTTGTTTTCAGTGGATTGAAGGGGATTCCAGTTCCCATGCCTGTTGTCCTGTAGGCTCTTATTGATGCTAAAGCGCCAGTAGATTTCCGATCCTTCACGTTAAGCGGCTGTATACATCAGGCAGTGAACGCCAAGAGACTGTTCAACAGGGGTGATCATCACAGCTAGGTATTCCTCTGTCTACCCTTCTCATCCTCATCAGTTCACCTTCCAATGGAAAGCAAAGAGGATATTTGGCTTAACATCTCTGTCCTTAGCTTAGTATAATGTAACCCCACTGCTCTTGTTCAGATCAGTTAGCTTGGGACTTCAATCATAAGTACAACTCAATAACATTTTTGCTTAACATTATGCTAAGAACTAGTGATAGTAATATTTATGAAAATCTTTTGCTTTTATTAATGTGAGATTTTATCTGTCTGGGATAGATATAACCTGATGTGTCACAGCCTTGTTACCTATTTTCCACATGCTGATATGCTTTTTTCTTAAACTGTTATGGACCGGACCAAACGCCTTTCAAATATATCAAAGAGACAGCCCAGACTCTAACATTTTCTCATTTAAAGGCATGTGCAAGGTGCTGTTTTCCAGATGTAAATTGATTGGCTATACTACTCTTTAAGGAAAACACATTTAATTCTTACTCTACAGTTAAAATACACACAAAGGAAGGCGGTAACAAGGTGTAGAGCTGGATGAACACAGCAGGCCAAGCAGCATCAGAGGAGCAGGAATTCTAAAGAAGGGCCTAGGCCCGAAACGTCAGCCTTCCTGCTCCTCTGATGCTGCGTGGCCTGCTGTGTTCATCCAGCTCTACACCTTGTTATCTCAAATTCTCCAGCATTTGTAGTTCCTACTATCTCCCAAAGGAAGGAGGAATTGGTCTACCTTTAACTCTGTTAGAAAACTTAACGGAATAATAGATCATTTAACTACTAAACAGCAACTGATCTAATGTAGTGACATCCCATAAACACACCCTTGGCAAAGGCAAATTCAATAAAATGGATTGTCTCACATGCAATGTTTCTCCAGTCCAGGAGGAGAGAAAATTCTGGCAGAGAGAGAGAGAGAACTGAAGCGTTTGATATAGAAGTAAGAATGTATGGCAGCTTCAAAACCCCAATAACAACTGAAAGCTAAACTAAAAACCCTACTTCTGTGGGAGCCTGATTCCACCCATTCATGCTGCTTCTATCGTTCCAACTTTAAAAATACGCCAAGGCCTCACAAGCTGTTTACCTTATTGGGCTGGAACAGTCCGCTCTGTACCTCTACATCAATCTCTCTTCATCACAATACCAGGACAAAATATACCTCTTAAAGCCATAGTGTTGTCATAGAACTTATGTGCAATTCACAAGTCACATCCTTCAGACAACATTTTGTATGACACGTAACAAGGGATGCTATTGGATATTGTTTGGGATGCCACTGGTCACCTTCCTCTGCACTTTGCAGACTTGAGTGGATCTGTCTGCATGCCAGGAACACTCTGTTCTTAGCAGGGGCATACATGCTCTCTAAAACTACTTGTATCACTTGTCCTGTGGCAAGTGCTGGCAAGCTACAGGCTGTAACATAAGATATTATCTGCTGCTGAAACCCTATTGGTGTCCTTCTGCCTGCATTCTGATGCTAGGGGTCAGGTCTTGACAGTGATCACTGATTTCTGTGTGGACTCGTCAGTGTATGTTTGGTGAAATTTAAGAAATGCTGTTTGATATCTGTTTCATATCATAGAATGATATCACCCTTCAACATTAGAACGTAGAACTTAGAACAGTACAGCACAGTACAGGCCCTTCGGCCCACGATGTTGTGCCGACCTATTATCCTACTAAGATCAATCTACCCTGCATACCCTACATTTTACTATCCTCCATGTGCCTATCCAAGAATCACTTAAAAGTCTCTAAAGTATCTGACTCCACTACCACTGCCGGTAGCGCACTCCACATGCCCACCACTCTCTGTGTGAAGAACCTACCTCTGACATCTCCCCTATACCTTTCTCAAAATTATGCCTGCTCGTAATAGTCATTTCCACCCTAGGAATAAGTCTCCGACTATCCATTCTATCTATGCCTCTCATCATCTTGTAAACCTCTATCAAGTCACTTCTCATCCTTCTCCCCTCCAATGAAAAAAGCCCTGTCTCCCTCAACCTTTCCTCATAAGACCTGCCCTCTAGTCCAGGCAGCATCCTGGTAGATCTAAACATTGTCAGTGGCTTTCAGGTTGGAATTACTAACATGATTATAAAAATTGCCTCAATTCATAAAATCAAATTTTACCAGTGATTTAGTACTAATGAAGCTCATTCACCTTACAAACAGCCAGGTATGTCTGATTGGGTCCTGGTATCAGTACAGAAAATGTTCCATTATCTTGCACTTAAGCAGATCACAAATAGTACTGCCTGTCACAGCCGCGACTCAGCAATTTTGGGCCCAAACAATTTGCGCCTTCACTTGTATCTCAATCCAACAATAACAACAAAAAAATGAAGTTAAGCTAACAGAGCGTTAGCTGTCACTCGTTTTATCCTTGCTCCGATGTATTATGTCAGATTGTCAGTGGCAATAAAAAATGAACTTTCTTGCTTTTTGACCGAATCTGATAAAATCAATTTTCTCGACTTCAAATTGAATCTTTAAATGAGTAAGGGCTGCTGGAGAAGCTTTAGGGCGTTACCAAGGTGCATTATACAGACCTGATTGTTGATGGTTTAGCCTGTCAATAAAATGAAACATTATTATGAGGACAGTAAATGTGGAAAGCTTAACCCGTGAAAGAAAAGATATAAATGGCCTGTGGTTCACGTGTTTGATCAAGTGCCTAACTTTTTACAAATAATTAAATGGTTTTGTGATACTGCACAGTTAAATAAATTGTTCTAATTGCTATCATCACCATCTCTCTCTCTCTCTCTCTCTCTCTCAAATACACACATGCACAGATGCACACACTCTCACACTCACACACTCACTCTATTATTGGTGTACCCTTCGTCCAATGCCTGTTTCATTGAATTCCTAATTTTTCAATGATAGCAATAAATTGAAGCTTACACCTGACGAATGTGGATTCAGTTGTCAATGTGGGTCTGAGGTTTCTTTCTATTGTAATGATTGAATCTGAAGAAATATTAATCTAAATCTACAGTAGTATTTTTGATTGTTTGGTTAAAAGAAATGCTTTGTAGAAGTAGATCAGTCCAGTATTTTTGCTTAGTTCGATCTTAAGCTGTAAATTGTTAACAATTGTGAATGATTTCATCTAACATGCAAGAGAGACTAGGCAAGTTCTGGTATTTGTGTTCTACTAAAAGAAGCAAAATCTTTGAAAGGTTTTGACTCATTTTGTAAAGTTCTCGAGTGTACATCAGAGGTATCAGCAAAACAGAATAAATTAAGGTGAGCTCAGCTCCTCTGAATTCTTCTTCCATGACTCTGTTATTTTTAGGCTGGACTATTCTAATGATTACCTGGTTAGCTTCCCACATATCTCTATCAACTCAAAGTCACCCATAATCTTGTTGCCTATATCATATTTGCACGAAATTTATTAACTAATTACAACTGTGCTCCCCAGCTCATATCTGGCAATGTGTTGGTTTGAAACTTATCAACTTGATTTCAAATCTGTCCTGGGTCTTCTGAACCATTAGTTTTGTAACTTCCTCCAACCCAACCCATTATTCCACCCTAGAGCAGTGATGGTGTAGTGATTCTAATACTGGACTAGTAATCCAGAACCCCAGGCTGTGGTTCAGTAATTACTATTCAGTATTAATCTGGAATATCGGGAATGACTGTGTAATCAATGTCGATTGTTATAAAGACGCATTGGGTTCACTAATTTCCTTTGGGGAAGGAAATCTGCTGATCGATATGTGGTCTGGCCTGCACAGCTTTGTGGTTGACTTGTAACTGTCCTCTGGGCAATTATGGATTGACAATAAATGTTGGCCTCACCAGTGATGCCCATGAATGAATAAGAAGAAAATTGGCAGCCATACCTGCAGCTGCTCAGAGCCTTAGCTCCGGAATTCCATCCCTACACCTTTCCACATCTTGAGCTCACTCTTCTCTTTTGAATATATTCTGTTAAACTCAATTCTTTGGCTAGGCTTTTGGATGGCTATCCAAGCACCTTTTGTAATTTAGTGTCAATATTTGTTAGGTAATGCTCCTATAATGAATCTCAGGGCATTTCACTAAACTACGTAAATCACATACATGTGAATGGCTCTGTTAGGGAAGGCCTGCCCTGGCCACCAACAGCTGAACTGCTCCAGAATGATGAGAGATCAAATGTTTGCTAACCCAAGTGCCTCTTTAGGGATTGGGTCTGTTATGTGGTGGGTACTCACTTCTTGATCTAAGAAAAGTGCAAATTAGTCATTTACCATCACTCTGTTTGCTTTTGCATTATCTCTGCCTCTATAGACCTCCATAAGGCCAATCTGTTCATTTTTCAAGTCAATGGTTTCCAGCAGCAGTGGGTTGTTTTGGCTCCCTAGTGCCAGTGTTGGCATATTTAGGTCATCCGGACAAATTCCTCCTGCCTTTGTGCAGTCAACAACTGGTCCAAAAACTGATTAACTCTTCTGAAACCAAGATCATTTATTTTTAAAGAAAACAATAAATCTTAATCAATGTAAAATCGCATGTATTTTGTTACAATGAACAGAAGCAATTGGATTCTGAATAAACTTTGCTTCAAATCTCTTGATGTTGTTAGCTCATTATCTAATCCTGACAGAGGTTTCTTCATAGTTTCAACCCTAGTAAGAGCTACTTCTCTTGACATCACAAATTTTGTAGCATGGACATCTGGCTATGAATAGTGGATGCAGCAGGCAGGATGTGTGGTTTACGTCAAAGCTGGATAGTGGGCTGTATCATTTTCCAGAACTTATGAGGAATTAATAATGCATGTCATGAAGTATCAGTTGAGTTATAAATTTTCGTCTTCCTCACCTGTCCAAATAAGCCTTATTTACCCAGATTTGTCATTGAGAAAGGGAAAATGTCAACTTTCACTTTGCTTAATGCATATTATTTTCAATAATGCCAGAGCTAAAGTACACAGCAAAGCAAATCTGCCCCCATCCCAAAATCTGGGCAAAATACCACTATTGCATCCTTACAAGAGAGTAGACTTGGATGTCATTGTTTATCCCCAAAAAGAAATAACTTTGTATACTGAGGGTTCCTCAGGACATTGAATATTTTGCATTTATATTCACAATGATTTGTTACATTTTTACTTTATCACCATGTGAAATTGTTTTGCTCTGACTCAGTTTATAACTAGGTTTTAATGAACAGTTATGTTGAATTCCCTATATAAAAGTCTCGGCCTGCACATCGACAACCCTGATCTGACGACAGGCCAGTTTTCATTTGGTATCTGGTTTTATTTTGTATGTGATGAGTTACGATAGAGCAACCTTCTCTAGATCAATTTAATGCTGACAAATTTGATCTATTCTTTTGATTTTAAAAGATATGATGTGGGTTTGCTAGTTGAATTGCTCCCAAGTTAAGTATGCATTTGCTGTGCCAATTTATGATGGCTACCCCAGAAACAACTTCCTGAATTTCAATGGTCATAAAGACGGTTGACATTACATCTGAACTTTAACATCCCAAGAGATGCATGAAGGGTGCTTAGTTACATTCCAAAACAGTCGTTAACCCAAGATAAAGTGCCAGTCTTTATCCCCCCTCCTTTTCTGGCAAGGAAGTGTACTCCCCTATTCTGTTCTTGGAAGCTGAAACACAGAAGACTGTACTCATACATTCAACCTGTGTGACATTTGGTTTGGCTGTCAAACCACCAGTTCTTTTTCGGAGGGGATGGGGTCCCACTTGTAGGATATTCTGTTTTCACTTGTTCACAAGAAAAAGGCAAAACTGGTAATCCTGAAATCCCATTTCTAAAGCACTGCAGGTGGCCCCACACTCCAAGGACTGTGTAAGAAGGCAGCTCACCACCACCTTCTCCAGGGCAATTAGGGATGGGCAATAAATGTTAGCCTTGCCATCCCTGAGATGCTCCCTGATCTGAACTATGTGCCAGGTGCCTGTTCCTGCTGTCCAATGTGCATGCACAATGTTGCTGCATTTCAGAGCTGCATTTCAGAGCCAACAGGGGATGCTCACTTGCTTTGTTACCACTCACTCACATAGCATGTACCTGGATGTTTGCAGCACCCCTATCTTGCCACGCCTTGCATCGGTACATTTTTCCCCCTCAGCCAGGCCTTGAAGGCTCATAGTCCTGTCGCGTTGCCTTTCTGTTTAACCCTGACATGAAGCCATGCTGCTCTCATGATTGTTACTAGTCAGCTGTCGAGGGACTGTAATATTCTATGATTCTAAGGGGATGAAAATGTTGTTGTACAGTACAAAACCACATCAATCTTACGCCTACACCATGTGATGGCCACATACATCACAACACTGATTGTATTTCGAGCGAATAGCCATTTCTCGAAGTCTTGGGGCAGTAGCCCTCACTGATATCCAGGAGGATCCCACCAATCTGGGGGTCAAATACAATAAGTTAAAGGCCACCTCTGATATCATTGGGCACAGTTCAAGGTCCAGTCAGGGTGCTGACGGCCAGGGAGTCCCTATCTCTTCTGTTCACGGAGTGGGTAATGTTCAACCCTGTGAGCTGAGAGACCTGTCTAGGGAGTTACAGGAACACATTTGGTGGTGGTTGTGGTGGGGTGGAGGGGGCACGCTAACAGATATCAGTCAGGGGTCTGGTCACATTGTTCAGAGCTGTTTGGCTAAATTACTCAAGGGGTGAGCCAAGATCCGTCCTGGGGTTCTATACAATAAACATCAAAGCAGCAGGGGATTATCAGGGTGCCAATGCTACTGTTGCTTTCCACATTGCTGTATATAACAAGTGTGCTATGGAAATGAAAATGGCTGTACGCATAGCCAGAATGGGCATAATAAACACTGCCATTTGTGAGGAAGGGGCATCTGCAAGTTATGGACACATGAGACCCTTGAAAGGGCAAACCCACACAATGAAGGTGAAACACACTTGCAAGCTTAGCATTCCTTCGAGCATCAACCTACCAAGTGCAGGCCAACTCCTCGACCCATGTGTTCCTGACCATTTCATGCATGATTACAGCTGAACCCCACTGATGCCTGTGATGCAATGACACTGACTTGTGCCACTGAAAGCATGGCACCAAGCTGCCGATGGCCCAGTCCCCTGCACATCAGCCATTGCCTCCTCACCCTGCAGCAGCTGCTGATTCTATATCCTGGTCCATGGAACATCATCTAAGGATAAGGACCCATGGCCTCAGTACCTTCAAAGTTGCATTTGTGACCACACAGAGACTCCCACAAAGTGTAATAATCAGAAGTGAACATTTATATTTACAACCATTAGATGTTATTTACAATCAAGTGTCACCTGTGCCACCATTTGTTTTTATTTAATCACGGGATGAGGGCATCACTGGCCAGGCAGTATTTATTGCCCATCCCTAATTGCCCAGACATTCAGAGTCAACCACATTGCTGTGGGACTGGAGTCACACGTAGGCCAGACCAGGTAAGGATGACAGTTTCCTGCCCAAAAGGACATTAGTGAACCAGATGGGTTTTTCCAACAATCGGCAATGGATTCATAGTCATCATTAGGTTCTTAATTCCAGATAGTTTATTGGATTCAAATTCCACCATCTGCCATGGCAGGATTCTCACCCGAGTCCTCAGAACATTATCTGGGTTTCTGCATTAATATTCCAGCAATAATACCACAAGGCCATTGCCTCCCCTCAAAAGGTGTTCTTTCTTTGGCCCTAACAATGCCTGAGTGTAGTCCCTGCTGAAGTGCTGAGAACCAGCCTTACAGTGGAGCCCTTCGCTTTAGAGGGTTCAGTCAGCCGACCCCAGTCATATATGTGTCTAGAAGACCCAGACATCCTGCATGTGACCTTGCCAGAGATCCAGTTGGAGGGCCTTGGCATTTCTGGAGTGTCCTGGGGGGCGGAGGTGGGGAACCTGTTTGTGATTTCTCCTCAGACTGGGTGTCTCCTGACACATCCCTGTCTCCTTCTGATGAAGAGCCAGCTGGAACAAGGCCTAGTTCCCCTGTCCCCCTGTCATCTTGCCGTTGGTGTGCATCAGTGGCTGGAGCAATGAATTGCGGTACCACTTCCATATCTGGCAGGCTCTGAGTATGCTGGACCTGGGTCTCCATGGCAGCTATCAGTCTATCTGTGGAGATAGCCAGGCTATTGCAAGCCTGAAGCAGCAAGGTCCCTGTGATGTTGTTGCATTCCTGCAGCCATATTGGCCATGGCCCTCCACAGACAGCTGCTCATGTGCATTTGTACAAAGTCTATACTGGTCAACAGCATGAGGCTTCTGTGTTGCCTGGGGCTGAACTTGTACCGAGTTGGTGGCAGTTCTCCAAGTGCCAGTGCAGTGAATGCCAGTGCATTTCTTCTTCCACCAGCTGCTGAGATGTGGCAGTGAAGTGCTCACCAGTAGGTGCTCCCGACTCTAATGTCACAAAAATATGGAGGTGTCAGAGTATTTGAGCTCATGGGGGGTGATGTGCAAGAGCAGCTTTGCTGTGTACATCGTCTGAGGGATCAGAGGCTTCCTCCTCAGAGGTGCTAGAAGAGATGTCAGGCAGAGACAGCCTCTTACCGCTGAGACCATGGACATGCTGCTGGTACCTGCAAGATGTAAAAAAGAGAAGATGCCATGACCAAGGGTTATTACTTGTAGCAAGTGTGATCTACATTAACAGCGAGATTCAGATGAGGGATGCAAAGTAAGGAGTGTGGCTTCTTACTCAGTTGGTAGACATGGATGTTTAGGCATCTCCATTAGAGTAGTCTCAGTATTCTCCAGCCTGTTCCAGGATCTTCAGCTCATATGGGGTGAGGAGATGGATGTCAGGCACCCCCCCCCCAGCCATGCTGGGGCTATTATGGGTTTTTCCTCTGGAATGCAAAGATGGAGTGAGATGAAAAAGTCTGGCAACCATTAATGTTGGTGTAGCTGGTGGGCAAGGTGCTGAGGTGTCCCGAGATAGTGAGTAGGCTGCACAGAGGGCGTGCAAGGTTAGGGGTCAGGGGAATTGGCATGGGTGAAGGTAAATGCAGAAAGATATTGCATGTAAAAGTGAGATCTTGTGGCCATGGCGGGAGGTGTGTGAAGCATAGAGATAAATTGAGTGTGGGATAGCAGAGGGAAAGGTGGGACACTTATCCTGACAGAGCAGAGAGAGTCATTGCCAGGCACAATGGAAGGCCATTGCACTGGATTGCTGAGACTGCCCTATCTCGGTAGCGATCTCAGTCCAGGTTAGCAAGTGCTAGTGCGATAGTCCTGAGGGAAAAGAACATCCCCGCTCTGCACCAGCATGTTCACCAGGACATTGAGCTCCCTGTCAGCAGACCATGGTGCCAGTTTCCCCTTATCCAGCTCTTGTCCGGGTGCACAGTGGTACTTTAAAAATGGCACTGTCGGCCAGGGTTGCCAGTGCATTCCAGAATACTGGGCCAATAACAAGTTGCTCCAACTATGGTGAGTGGGAGAATCATGCCAGTATCAGACATAAGGGCTGCCATAGGGGATGAGGTAAGTCATTAATGAGGTGAATTTGGGGCAATAGAGCAAGCCAGCTCACTAGGCCTCACGGAGAGAAGCCTCAAATGAAACTCAACAAGAATAACACTTAGCCAAAAAATGTTATGATTCAGCCTTTGATTCTGTCTCTGGCCTAGTGTGCATCTCCCACTTTCTTTATGCCTCTTGCAGTCATGCCTTCAGTCACCAACACCCTAAAATTTCTCCTTAAACGTATTTAGTCTGCACCAGTCTCTCCTCATTTAAGACCATCCTTAAAACCCACCTCTTTGGCTAATCTTTTGAAGACCTCTCCCAGTATCTCCTTTTTGATGCTTTGCCATAATTTATTGTCTCATGACACTTCTTCCCCATTCAAGGTGTAACACAATCTAGAAGTACAGTATGATGCTTAGATGCAGCTCTTCACCAGAATTATTTCCCATTATCTTAATCAGCACCCCTGGAATTCTTGAGAAAAGGGGTTTTGCAGTTTGGAAGTCCTGGATGAAAATGGGGCCGGTAAATGACCTCTTCCCAGCATAATAAGGTGCTAATGTTGTAGGTTCTTTTGTGCAGAGGCAGTGTCCCCATCGATGGTGCAGGAAACCAAGGTTCAAGACCTTCCTGCTCCAGAGGTGTGTGCCATATCTTTGAACAGATTTATTCAAAAATATATGATGATGGTGACCTATGAATGGAATTGGGTCATTTTCTGGGCTGATCACGTTGGTTTTGGTATTGCTTCGGTCATCTTTGGTATTGCTTTGAAAAGGGCAGTGCATGCACCTCCCTGTTTCCATCCTCGATATGACCCTCATGGCAAGTTTGAGGTACATATTTATACTGTCCATCATCAAGAGATGTTGGCCTGCTCAACCACTGGAAGAGACAGTTCAAAAACAAAAATGTCTCGAGGATGTTTTGAACTTTTTACTTCTTAATGAGACCAGGAGAATGCTGCTCCTTCAAACCCTACAAAAATACACTAACCTACTGCCAACTTCTATGCATTGCGTTTACCATCAACCTCACCTCACCTTATCGAGAATTTCCCTCAGAACTGATCAGTCTCCCACCTCTCCAAAATTGGTGATCACCACTGCTCTGAATGCCCGTGGCTGCAGGCAAATAAAGTCCACACCTGAAAATGGCCACTCAGCAGTGACAATGGGCAGATGATCCAATTATCCTATCCCACACCGAGTCATGGTGCATCATCACTCCTTTCCATACTCTCTCACATTGCCCACTAAGGCTGATTTTCAGTAAACTGCACAGTGAGATTTTATCATTGTACTGTAATAATGCAGAAAGAAAGTTCAGAGATGCAGCAAAAATAAGACTTTTATCAGAAATAGATTTCACCTCAAATAAAGTGCATCTATATCCAAGATAACAAGCATGGGGCTGGATGAACACAGCAGGTCAAGCAGCATCATAGGAGCAGGAAAACTTGACGTTTTGGGCCTAAACCCTTCATCAGAAATGGGGGAGGGGAAGAGGGTTCTGAAATAAATAGGGGGAGAGGGGGAGGTGGATAGAGGAGAGGATAGGTGGAGAGGAGGCAGACAAGTCGTCTATATCCAACTTGTTTTGACTGCATCCAAATTCAAACATGACATAACTAAGTATATGATAGTGCCCTAGAATTACTTGTAAGTAGAGATTGTTCCTGTTCATAACTTTGGTGGAAAAGTGCAAATTGGATCCTATTTTGGCTTATATTAAAGCCATAGTTCTTGATGAGGAGTTTCTTCACTTCACTCCTTACATTATATTACAGAGGCAAAGACAATCCAGTTTTGCAGAAAGTTCTCTGCTGTTTCTGTCTGCCTGCCGATACTCCTTGTGTTTGTCTAAGATCTGTTGCAAATATCAGAATCCCACAGTGCACCACAGTTTTCAAATTTCTAATTTAAAAGGAAATGTGCGTTTTTAATTTATCTCCAATTATGCTCAAATACAAAAGGAAGCCAGTTTCTCTCTGAATCCCTCATGGATATCATTCCAACTGGCAGAATGTTAATTAGTTGCTTGCTACCAAACAAAATATATACACATGAAATGATGGCACTTGGTTGAGGGTTAACTACAATATTAGGTGTTGCTGAAGGATACGCTGGTGGCTCCAAACATACAAATGAGTACGTATCTGTAAGAATAGAATTTTAAATAAACATGATTGGCCTGAAGGACAAACAGAAAAGTATTAAAATAAAAGCAACAGAGACTTGTAACAAAGGGTTAAGAGGGGAAGTCATTCAAATTAGCTGGATACAGTGCATGGCATCAGCATTTCATAACACTGAAATGCATTATCTCTCATCTTTAATCTAAACAGCACTAAGTCAGAAGGGATTAGTTAACTAGTCTGAACTGGATTTGCTTGAATTTATTCAGTCCTTGTTGGAATTGGGTCAGATTGTACCTTACAAACAACACGGTTGTGAACCTTGTACATGACATTTTATAATTTGACCATCACTCGGGGCCAAAAGTAATTTGAATTAATTTGTTCATTTTATCCAGCTTTTGGAGATTTCTTCATGCATATTTGTTGATGGACTGTGCTAGTTATTTTTCTGAAATTGTTGTGTTCGATTTAGGGAGGTGGGAGGGTGATGTTTTTGTTAAAGGATGGGCATTTGAACCTAGATAACAGAGATCTCTGTCAGACTGATCCAGCTGCAGAACTGAATTAAGATTCAGATCCATTTTGCCCCACCAGAATTCAATGTTTAAATTTATGACATTGAAAGTAACGTAGTCTTATGATCATATCCATTATCTATTCAAATAGAATGGAAATAAAATCACACAAATGCCTTAATTTGTGTTCCCGGTTTAGGTGCAGCAGGCAGGAGAATACCCAGCTCCATCAAACCGATCTTTAAAAATGGCCACCTGCAATGAACATTTCTGGTGCAGAGATGGGCAGCTGGATTGGGTGACCCAGAAAGAGATGAGGAAAATGGCAGTTCACAAGGTTGACTGGATGGAAAATCCTGCCATAGGGCTTCAGCATTGTTTCCAAAAATTAAAATTAAAGAATGTGATATAAATATTGCAGAAAAAGAAATAGACTTTGTTGAAGCTTTTCATCCTGAACTCATCAGGATATTTTGCATGAATACCAATTTGAGAGAAAACCAATGTTTATACTGTATGAGGTCAGAAGTCACATGACACCAGGTTATGGTCCAACAGGTTTGTTTGAAATCACAAGCTTTCAAAGCGCAGCCCCTTTGTCAGGTGAAGTGACTTCACCTAAAGAAGCAGCAGCGCTCCAGAAGCCTGTGATTTCAAATAAACCTGTTGGACTACAACTGGGTGTCGTGTGACTTCTGACTTTGTCCACTCAGTCAGACGCTGGCACCTTGGAATCATGTACAGTGTATGAGAGAAGAGTGCTGATCGTTTGGCAAGTGGACTCTAATTGATAGAGGCATGCAGAATGTAATGTTGATTGATAATTACCAGCCAGGCTGTGTTTAAAATTTTAAACCCAGCAAGTTGTCTCTGATTGGTCAGGGCATTGCTGTGAGAAATGAGCCAGTGGGATGGCAGTCACCTATTTTGTTGAGTTGAAATAGGCACAATGTGTGTATGTGTTGTTGTGAGCAAGTCCATGTGTATTAATATGTACAGATTTCATTACTCGCAGATGCACCATACTGCTGACCAGCCAACAATCTGAAATAGGCTGCTGTTGTAACTCACATGTTCTGACATTTCATGACATGTCTTTTCAAATCAACACTTTTTGAAATGTCTTGACCCGTCTTGACAGCTGTTTCACTCCTTAAAATATTTTGACAAGTGCACACCTCTTATTATGTTTGGCAGGTTTTGACACCTCTTGACTCTTCTTGATTTTTCATGACACATATTGGCATATTGTGGCTCTCCTTGATACCACTTGACACCTCTTGATTCTTCTAGACACTCTTGACACTTCTCAACATTATTCAACATATTTTTACATGTCTTGACACTTCTTTCACTTCTTGATTGATCTTGACTTGACAGTTTTTGGGGTCTTTATGAGTCTCGACAACTTTTCACATGTGATCACTTCTTATCATATCTTAATGTTTCTAGACACCTCGTAACAGGCCTTGATGCTTCTGAAATAGTCTTAACACTTGTTGACTAATGTAGACAGGTCTTGAAAGCTCATAATGGGTTTTGATAGTTTTTGGCTGAGGCCAATTCTTCACAGATAGACATCTCTTGACAAATCCTAATGCTTTGTGATAGGTATTGACACTTTATGATATGTCTAAACACATGTTGATCGGTTTAGATCTTCTTCATATCTCTTTTTCAGGTCTTGACAGGTTCTGCAACTTTTTGACAGGTCTTGAAAGGCCTGTAGACTTCTTGATAGATTTTGACAGTGACATTCCTTGACAGCCGTTGACAATTTTTAACAAGGCATGACAGATCTTAGCAGGTCTAATGGGGTTTTGCATCTTTCACACGTGATTTATCCATAGTTAATCATTAAATTCCAATAGTGTGGAAGCAGGCCATTTGGCCCATCTAGTCCACATTGACTCTCCAAAGATCACACCCAGACCACCCTCGACCCTATAACCCTGCATTCCCATGGGAAACCCACCTAGGCTGCACATCCTTCGACATTTTGGGCAATTTAGCATGGTCAATCCACATAACCTATACCTCTTTGGACTGTGGGAGGAAACCCACACAGACATGGGGAGAATATGCAAACTTCATATAGATAGTTAACTAAGGCTAGAATCAATCCCGGGTCTTTGGTATTATGAGGCAACAGTGCTCCATGCCACCCATTAATAGTTAATAACCCCAAAACATACCTGAGTCACAATTCCCATTGTGGCCTGGAACCATTTCAATAGAGGTATTCAGCTCTCCGAAGGGATACCCTGGCTATCCAAAAGAAATGCACTATGAACAATTTGCTTTCACATGGATTAATCTCCAGACTTAGCAAGCTGTAGACATTATCGAATCCAAAATCAGATTTAATTGGAGGCAGATGATCATTTAATTGCTCCCTGGGCCCTAGTCCTGCCAGCTTCACCTCTTGTTCTTCTCAGTCTCCTTACCTGCAGCCTCAGCGGCTTTCCATTCATCTTTGCTCACTGCTGCCACTCCCCTTCTTGCTGCTCCTCCGATCACAGTCTTCCTCTATTCTGTGTTTGATGCTGATATCAACCTATCAGCCACAAATCTGAGAGACAAGTAGCCAGCGGTCGGGGAAGCAACTCATCACCAATTTTGCCCATTTTAGTCTTGGGGAAAAATTTTCTCTGGTCATTTTAGGCTGTTTCAGGAGTGAATTTGAACACCAATCCCATGCATTTTGAGCTTTGTCTTTGAGGTGAAGGATAATTGGCAGGGTATAAAATACACAGCTGATTCAAACCTTTATTGCAATGAGAATTAAATTAAAGTGATCCCAAGTGTATTTCTAAAGACTAGCAAAAAGCTACAGCTGAGCAAGGCTGACTGTACCGTCACTCTGTGTTATAATGAAGCTTAAACAGGACAGAGTATGCTGCTGGTGGATCTCTGAGCAGTCTGAATATATCTGCACACGACAGGACTAAGTTCTCTTGTACTTTCATATTTTCACCATGTTTTTCCTTGCCCCGCTCCCAAATATGGTCATTGGTGGAAAGACCTCCCAGAATCCGACAATATCACTAGGCAACTTGCTATCGAACATCTTCTATACAACTAGTCATATTAGAGATGTCAATGTGCAGTCAACACCTAGTGCCAACTAGCATAAATACCATTTTCAAAACATTGCTATTTTAACAAATCTGTGGGTGCACTAGACAGAATGAAATTTCTGCAAATACAGCACATCGGCCTACAACACTCACATGCCATGGAATTGTGATATTGATGTGTTAACTTTAAAAAGATATAATTCACAAATCGTTCAAATAAAGCGAAGCTGTTGCTGTTTTTTGAGAAATGTACAATGGAACAGTTCAAACATTTTGGCATTCTCCTCAGTGTAATTCTCAGCTGGGGATTGTGTCAGTTGCTTTATTATTGGCCAAACAACAGGAACTCAAAAATGCAACAGCTCATTACCACTTCCTGCATAAATTCAGTAATTTCAACCCGATCCATGATAATTTCCCACGGCTCCATTGGCTTCGTGCGGCTAGTGGAGTTCCTGATTCTCAGTGAGGAAACTATAAAATGGCTTGTCAAAGTAGGTTTTGCATCTTTGGAATTTATTCTTGTTCTGCGCAGTAAAGTTCCTGAGATTCCTCAAAGGAAGTCCTGTTCCTTATGGGCCAACAGCTGGGGGTTCCTCACCTGGCTCCACTGCTTTTAGATTAGTTGCCTTTTAAGTAATAGTCAGAGGCTCCATTGACAAAGAAGCATCTGTTTTGCCACCTAACTCATACCAGGACAGTCAGTTCAAATCAGTGTCATCTGTATAGCTGTAGATCAAACTGCAGCAGACTTCATTACAAGTACATCTTTGATTATGTAGGTGAATAGAAATCATTTATAAAGATGTAGATAGCAAAAGCAACAGTATATACATCACTGAAATTAACTCACACGAGAAGTTCAATAGTGACTGAACATAAATAAACTCGTCAGTGAAACAATCAGGCCATGATATACTACCTGGTTAAAAATAGCTTTTAATGCAGGAACTTTAAAAATATTCATGTTTAAATTAAATGCTGAGTTTCTAACAGAGTACTGTTCAAGAAATGCACAGAATGAATCACATTAAAACTCAACAGGACCTTTCCTGTTTTTATCTTGATTCTATTGCATCTTCAGAGGGCTAAGATGTGGCTTAAAAGGTCAACATGTGATTCAGAAGGTTGGAATGTATACAATATGCCTTTCCTTGGGCAATAAAAGCTCAAAAGAAAATCTGTTTTTGATGGAAGCACTTGCTTGACAGACAAACGACACTCAGTTTTGTCTGTGATAACAAGCATGGGGCTGGATGAACACGGCAGGTCAAGCAGCATCATAGGAGCAGGAAAACTTGACGTTTCGGGCCTAAAC
>JAHRHZ010000067.1:0-18819 GCA_024137785.1 Ginglymostoma cirratum | reverse complement strand
TTTCTGATGAAGGGTTTAGGCCCGAAACGTCAAGTTTTCCTGCTCCTATGATGCTGCTTGACCTGCTGTGTTCATCCAGCCCCATGCTTGTTATCTTGGATTCTCCAGCATCTGCAGTACCTTTTATGTCAGTTTTGTCTGTGTTCACCACGTTCAAGTAATTGAACTCCTTTGTCGGAAAATGGGCATTCTTATGTAAAATTTGTTTAGTAATTCTTTAAGATATTTGGGTATCAAGACATTAATTGTGTTTCCTAGGAATTAAGTGTACAATGACAATTATTACTATTAAATACACAAATGAAATTATACATATTAATTATAATATGGAGATGCTGGTGTTGGACTTGGGTGGACAAAGTTAGAAGTCACATGACACCAGGTTATGGTCCAAGAGGTTTACTTGAAATCACAAGTTTTCAAAGCGCTGCTCCTTCATCCTGGGAAAACAAGTCCCAAGTCCAACACCGACATCTCTATATTGTAAGTAACATGTATAATTTCATTTGTGTAATTATTAGTAATAATTGTCATTGTGTGCTTAATTCCTAGGAAAGCCAATCAGAAAGCTTGTGATTTCAAATAAACCTCTTGGACTATAACCTGGTGTCATGAGACTTCTGACATATTAATTATACCCAGGTGTATGATCATATTTACCATACACATGCGGAGAATTTGCACAATACAGTTTTTGATCTTGGGAATAGCTGGTCAGGACTTTCTTAGATTTTGGTATATGTCTTCTTACATTCACCTTTTTAAGCATTACTTTCCACCCTGCTACATGTCACATGCCCCATAGCATTGTCTCATTCAATTAACTGCAAGAGCTGGTGTTTTAACAAGAATCAGTTTCCAAGCCCTGACATTGACAGAATTATAATCATGTCACTCAAGTGGAGAAGATGCAGGGGCTGTGACTCTCCTGCAGGCATGTTATCTCTTGCCAATTTTAATGACCCTAGTTTTATTTTCCGATGCATTTTCACTGACAGACCCCAAATGCAAAAGACAATTGAGTCTGGCATTGTGGAGCTCATGTGGAGCCCTGTAAGGCAAGTAAACTCATGCAGTTGTACATATCATTAACTGTACAGGAGGTATAATCGGTGAGGTTTTCACAGTCCTGTGTGCTCACCCAGCGTGATATCCACAGGGTGCCACGACAAGCAAAAGAAACATATCGCTACTCCCTAGGGTTTGTCTGTGAGCCAATAAGGGGCAAAAATTGAGTAGAAATAGATTTGGCTTTGGTTTCCTATCCTCATGCAAAAACAAAAAGAAAATCTAGCCTGCACTGTTGGGAAATAAAACTTCAGGGAATTTTTTAAAAAAATGTTTTCTTCCCAATATTATTTCAAGTAATAAGTTATTTTAGTTACTGCGAATATTATTGCTCTAACAATTGATTAATCTGGTGCAATACTATATCCACTACACTCAAAATTGCAGAATGTGTTTTATAAAGAAACACAGGACTTACAGAGTCATAGAATCATACAGCACAGAAACAGATCCTTCGATCCAACTCACCTGTGCCGACTAGACGTCCCAATCTGACCCAGTCCCATTTGCCAGCATTTAACTCATATCACTTTAAACCCTTCCAACAGATGCCTTTTAAATGTTGTAATTCTACCCGTCTTCACCACTTCCTCTGGCAGCCCATTCCATACACGCATCACCCTCTGCATGAAAAAGTTATCCCTCAGGTCCTTTTTAAATCTTTCCCCTCTCACCTGAAACCTAGCAGCGGGAGGCCATTCGGTTGCTCCATGCCATTCAATAAGACGATAGTTGAACTGGCTGTGGTGTCAACTCCACTTTCCTGTCTGACCCACTGTAGATTAAATATCTGTCCAATTCAGCCTTGAATGAATTCAATGACCTAACCTTTCAGGGGAAGACATTTCCACTTGCTAATCGCCCTCTGGGAGCAGAAAAGCTCCTTCCTTTTGTCTCAAAAGGGAGGCCTTTGTCACCTAGTTCTAGTCTCCAACACAAGAGGCGACATTCTTCTGGCATTCCCCCTATCAGGACCCCTCAGGATCTTATGTTTTATATGTTTCAATTAGCTCACCTTTCATTCATCTAAACTTCAATGGATACAGGCACAAATTGTTCAACCTTTCCTCATAAGGTAAGTCTTGCATTCTTCAAATAAGTCAAGAGACCTTCTTTGAACTGTAAATTCTCATTAAGAAACAAATAATACTTGTGCCAAGTTTTTAAATGCACTTATAGAAAGCGATACAACAGAAGTTTTCTAAATTGGTCCCTGGGATAATAGAGTTGCCCTATTATGACAAGCAGAGTAAATTGGATATAAATTCATCGGAATTTAGAAAAATGAGAGATGATCTGATTGAGACATAAAAGTTTCTGAAGGGGCTTGACAGAGTAGAGGCGTAAATGATTATTATCTGCTCATCAGGTAGTCTCAAATATAGGAGCACAGTCCCAGGATGGAGAGCCAGCCATTTAGGACTGAGGTGAAAAGGTCAGGAGAAGTGGCCATTGTTGGATCTGCCCCTTGAGGTAAAGCAGGCTACCTTCCCCTATCAGGGAAGTGGAATCATGGGGAAACCAGTGCCAGTCAGGCAGACCTCAGAGACAGAGGGCTGGTGAAGTTGTCATGGGGGCAGCTCTAACAAGAACAACTCCTCCAGGGACTACAGACTGTCCAAGTAGGAGGACCTTGGCCCACTAAGCATTACAGGCATCCAGCATTCACCCGGAGACCTTCCCACCTGGCAATTTACCAATGGCACTCGCCATTGGTAAAATGCAAATAGCAGCAGGATGAGGAGGACCCCAATTAGCCACTTAAGAAACTGCTTGATAGGGACCAACTGCCCCCTTCTTTGCTGCTGTTAAAATACCATACCATGTACATTTTACCAGAACACAGGAACCTTAGCTCACCTTGAACCATTGGAAATTGACTCAACAGAGGAGTTCTTGCCCTTTACAGGACTGCATTGTCAAGAATCTTGAAGCCCTTATTAATTCTTGCTCTCTTCAGGTAACATCCTCATTGTCTGAGGGTAGCTAATTTTACCTTGATATTGCCAAGTTGCAAGACGAGGAGGCACCCTGCCCCAGGAGTTACATCAGCCAGTACAGGAGTTGAACCTGTGCTGTGGTCACTATTCTGCAATACACTTCAGCCTTCAAGTCAACCAAGCGAACCAACCTCAGCACCTAACACTTCAACATGCTAATTAAAACATTGCTGGAGAAAGCATTTTCAAAAGGTATTGGCAGTAAGAGGTCAATGGAACTTGAGCTTTTTAGTCAGGGTATAACTTCTTGCAGACTGCGGTATAAAACTGTATCACTCTGCAAAAGCACATTCCAATAGAATAGAACTGCTCAAGGCCAATCAGTCATCAAGGCAGACTAAAATATGAGTTTATATTGTAATCACAATGTTTGGAAAAGTAGAGGTGCACCGATTATGTTCTGTGATAAAACCACCATTTGAAATGAGCTTAAACCTAGCCCTGATGAAGGCTGCAGTTTCCTAGTTACAGTCTCTGTTTGATTCTTAAAGAAATGCTGATTACAATTGCAATCAGATGTTTCATGCAGTTACAGTTTATCAGAAATGATACTCCATAGGAGTTCATCAAGGATAATCTCCAGTGTCAGATTTTAAAGAGTGTTCCTTTATAATTCTCTGCTGTGTCTTCTTTTACAAGTACAGTTCTAATTAACAACAAGGGAATGGCTTTGAATGAGCTTTGTTAATGCTACAGCTGCTGTCCTGAACACATTAAGAATAATTAAGCTACCCTAGCTCTGACTTTGCAGATTAGTTCATTCAGTGAGTCATGATTCCAGCTGATGGTGAAAATAGACAAGTCTGATCCCAGTCTGAAACCTGGCTTAATAGATCATAAGTTGATTTGTGCAGTTCATTTACTCAAGTGCTCAGTCACTGAATATTCACAAGAGGCTGGGAATATGCTTTTAAATAAAGAACATAAATGTATTGCATCAGAGAAAAGCAAAGATTTATATATTTATATGTCGAACAATTCAATACATCTTGCCTTAAATACAAAAAAAACCCTTTATTCCTGACGATATCCTTTATAGACACACAACACCAATAACATTCCTATCTTAACTCTTTAGTTTTTTTTGAACTGACGCAGTCGCAAGCATTTCATTTCAGACTTTCTATATGTTCCTCAGATGTGATTCTCTTCATAATTGTCTTGCCCTGAGATACACAGTTTCTGGTTAATTCCTGAAATTTCCTCGCCAAATCTTTAAAAAAAAAACATTAATTTGGACTGCTAAAGTAGCTTTGAGAGTTCTTTCCAGCTCTGATAGACTGAATGGCCGCCAACTAAACTGACCTTCTG
Organism: Ginglymostoma cirratum; assembly: GCA_024137785.1. Taxonomy (NCBI): domain Eukaryota; kingdom Metazoa; phylum Chordata; class Chondrichthyes; order Orectolobiformes; family Ginglymostomatidae; genus Ginglymostoma; species Ginglymostoma cirratum. The sequence goes on along the minus strand of JAHRHZ010000067.1, from coordinate 14,440 downwards.
GTATCTTTTCTTCTGATCTTAGCTTACTACTGACCCCAGTTATTAGTTTCTCCATTGGTCATAAAATGCCACAAGGTAAGCATTTCATCAATGAGCTCCCCAGGCAGATTATCTAGCCATTAAGTTTAAATCACATACTTTCTTGGAAATTATCTTTGAACTGACTGGTCAGTAATGTCTTTCTGACTACTTTGAAAAATTATCAGCTTTGCAGAACTAAAACCAGAAACCCATTTGCCTCTGTTTTAGAATCCAAAATCCCAAATGCTAATAACACGTTATAAACTTCTTTCACAGATATTGGAAAAAGTTCAGGGCCTCTATTGCTATCACGCAATTGCTGAAAATGTGAGTGCAGAATTATTCAGAATATTGTCACACCTTTATAGTAGGGCTGTGAGTAGTGTTGGCGAACAGAGAGACCTAGGGTTTCAGGTTCATAATTCTTTGAAAGTGATGTCATCGGTAGACAGGGTGGTTAAGAAGCCATTTAGCACGCTTGCCTTCATTGTTTCGGCCATTTAGGGGTTAGGATGCTATGTTGAGGTTGTACAGGACATTGGTGAGGCCATTTTTAGAGTATAGTGCACATTTCTGGTTGCTCTGCTATAGGAAAAATATTATTAAATTGGAAAGGGTTCAGAAAAGATTAATCGGGATTTTGCTGGAACTGGAAAGTTTAAGTTATAAGGACAGGATGAAAAAGTTGGGACTTTTTATACTGGAGCATAGGATGTTGAGGGGTGACCATATAAAATCGTGATGGGCAAAGATAATGTGAATAACAAAGATTGTTTCCCTAGAGTGAGGAAGTTCAAAACTAGAGGGCATATTTTTAAGATGAGAGGAGAAAGATTTAAAAGGGACCTGAGGGGCAACTTTTTCTCACAGAGGATGGTACGTACGTGGAATGAACTACCAGAGGAAGTGTTGGATGCAGGTGCAATTGCAACATTTAAAAGACATTTGGATAGGTACGTGAATAGGAAAGGAAGGATATGGGCCAAATGCAGGCAAATGGGACTAGTTTAGTTTGGGAAACTTGGTCGGCATGAATGAGTTGAATTAAAGGGCCTGTTTCCATGCTGTATGACTCTATGACCTTCAAAAGTACGACCAAGCAGACCTGTTTGCCACTTAATTGAACATTATCATGATAAACCAGCAATAAGCATTCAGTATGAAACAAGGGTTTATTTATGAGCCTGCAATGATGAGCTCAGACTGCTGAATGTGGATTGATGTGTACTGACACTGCTTTCGACTTCAAAATGTTTTCAAGGCTTGATCTTGATGGAATATAATTAAATAGCAAGCCAGCATGAAATTTCCCCTAAAAACAAAACAGGCTTTAGAGTTTAATGCTCAAGGGGCTGAATTTAAAAGAAAACAGAAAAGAAATGCTTAACCTGTGTCAAGACTTTGTATGACCACACTTAGTGTGCTGCAAGTTCTGCTTACAGTATTGTATAAGGGACAGAAGCTGTGGTAAGTGTGCAGAGAGGAGAAATGTGAAAGAAGAGAAAAGCAAGAATCGACTGACTTCGTTTCTTTCATTCTGAGTAACACAGTGCGGAGCTGGAGGAACACAGCAGGCCAGGCAGCATAAGAGGAGCAGGAAAGCTGACATCTCGGGTCAGGACCCATCTTCAGCTTTCCTGCTCCTCTGCTGCTGTTTGGCCTGCTGTGTTCATCCAGCTCTACACCTTGTTATCCCAGTCAGTCGATTCTTGCTTTTCTCTGACTCCAGCATTTGCAGTTCTTACTGTCTCTCTTCTCTTGAGGTGTGTTTTCTGTTGAAAAGAAAAGGTTTGGTGATACCTAATAGAACTCCTTTAAATTGTGAAAGGTTTTGATCGAGCATTTAAATAATGTTTCCACTTTGCGGGAAGAGCTGAAATAGAGGCCAGCAGTGCAAGATAATTGCCAACAAATCGAATGGGAAATTCTGATCTTCGATACGCAACATATAAGCCTTTAAATGAACAGGGTTGATCTAACTGTAGCTCAACACCTACACCAATAACCTTCGACTCCTTGTGAATCAAAAATCTATCTACATCTGCCTTAAAAATATTTAACGATCCTAATCTCACTGCTGTCTGGGAAAAAGAATTAACAAATTCGCTACCTTCTGAGAAAGGAGATTCTCGTCTCTATCTTAAATGGGAGATCCCCTCATGATTTTTAAACAATCTCCCCATGGTTCTAGTCTAACCCACAATAGGAAGCATTCTTTTGGTGTCCATCCTGCCAAGTCCCCTCAGGTTTTTGTACGTTTTCACAGATCATCTGTCCTTATCTTCAAACTCCAGTGGATGCTGACATAGCCTTTCCAACCCCATTGCAGTTATCATTCGAGTGAACTTCTCTGGAGGAATTATTATGCATTTTTCATCTTTTCTTAAATGAGGAATACTCCAGGTGTCTTCTCATCAAAGCCTGTACAACTCTAGCAAAACATGCCTACTTTTGTATTTCATTCCATAGGAATGGTTGAAGTTCTAAGGATGGGTCACTGGACCCAAAATGTTAGCTCTGATTTCCCTCCACAGATGCTGCCAGAGCTGCTGAGATTTTCCAAAAATGTCTGTTTTTGTCTATATTCCATTCCCCTTGCAACAAATTCCGGTTGCTTTCCAAACCACTTGTTGTACCTGCATTCTAACTTTTTATGATTCGTGTACCAAGACAAGCAGGTCCCTCTATATCTCAGAGTTCTTCGTTCTGTCCCCATTTAAGTAATGTACAGTTTCTCTGTTCTTTCTGCCAAATTGGACAAGTTCACATCTTCTCATATTATTGTCTATCTGCCATTTATCCCACTCTGTCTGTCTGTATCTCTTTGTGGACTTCTAATGTCTTTATGTTCACAATTTGTTTTCCTACTTATTTTTGTAATATCAGCAAGTATAGCTGTGCAGGGCTATGGTGAATGGCATTAAATCATGCTGATGATGCTGATTTGGAGGTCCAGCGCAAACACAATGGGTTCCTTCTACATCATAATGCTTCTGTGATGCATTCGGTCCTTTCATCAAAGTCACTGATATAAAATATAAATAGTTGAGACCCTGACACTGATCCCAATGGCCCACCACATCTTGCCAACCTGAAAATGATCCATTTATGCCAATACTCCTTTTGGCTCATGAATCCTCAATTCACTCTATTATGTTAGCCCTTACACAATAAAAATTTTGTGTAATACCCTTCGATGTGGCCCTTTGTCAAACAAATATAGGACTTGCTATCATGACACAGATGCATTTAAGGGGAATCCAGATCAGCTTACGATGGAGAAGGAAGAAGATATTTACAAAAGCACCATTAGATAAGAAAAGATAGGAAAAACCTGGAATGGAGCATGGACTGATTGAGCCAAATGGCCTGTACTGCTTATATGGATTTTGTAACTTGTTGTGATAAGGAATGATAAAGTCAAGATATTGTCTATGATCTCTTACTGGGTGAGATAAGAGGGACACTAGTTGGAGGACAAGCATCTCCTTATACGAGAAAATCAATCATGGGGACTACCATTTCCTAATTGGATTACTCCTCCAGGCATATGTTAGAGCTAGCTGAAATTAAAGATGTAAGGTTTTTGAGGCACTGCTGGAACAGGGAACAAGGTGAGCAGGTACTAAGAGCAGCCCTGCCAGCCAAAACGCCAACTCTCTCAGAGATGGGATAGGGAGCATCTACAGATCTACCTACCCACAAGCAGCGGATAGCCATTTGACCTCATTAAAAGCCTGTTAAAATCTATTGTTAGGGGCCAACAGATGGAAGATGAGAGGGTCCCATGCCCCAAGGTAGGTTTAGAGACCATTGGTGACCAGACTGGATTCTGCAGAAGCTATAAGCCATTCCGTGAGACTCCCTGCCTTGTGAGGGTAGCTCCATTTTGAGCCAGCCTTTCCCTCTCTGACCTGTCCTGACATCCTGCTGTTGCCTTCAAGCTTCATGAGACCTTTTGGATAGGGATCCCACCTTTCTTGTCTGTAATTTGCCAAATCAGGGGAAAATCACAGGGGAGTGACTGCATGCCCCATTCTGACCCCCTTTGAGCCTGACGGTGGCATTTGGGAGCCCACAGAGGAAATCCAAAGCTCTATATCACCTAATCGCCCATTTAGTTCCAGTGTATCATGAGTCCTAAGCTCTAAAATGTAGTCTGTATGGTTTGTAAAGAAGCTGTCAATCGAAAGCCTCTCCAATAAGGAGATCTGTAAGATATTGCACAGTGCTTCCAGCAAAGTTGTCATTTCCACGGAAACCACATGGGTATCTGGAATAACAATATGATTACAATTCATTTGAAAGGTTAACATGAACTTCGATACTTATTAATAATTCCATTTTGATGCCGCAGTTATTTGATCGCTGATGAAAGGGAACCAAGAGAAATAGGAAGGCAATGTTGCCTATTTTAACTCATTTTGAATACAATTTTTGTAATTCAGTTATAATTAGGTCATGCTAGAGGTAACATTCTGCTGCATTATAATAAAAGCAAAAGTGTTGTGTCCTTCCCAACAGTAAAACAGCACCTGTGTAAATAGGCAGTAGTTGGTGAACATTGGCGTGAACTTTATTCAAACCACAATTCAACCCAACGCTTACAATTTCCAGCAAATTGTGCATCCTACTCTTTGCTATTCATAAAATAACTCATTTAAAATTTATGCACAATTACTGCCACTCTTGACTATGAAGGATGACGAGTTCATGTGTCATAATGTGAATAGTTGAATTATTTTCTTGCCTTTGCTCCGTGTGGATTAAATCACATCACGATATAGCACAGTCATACAATAATTTTTTCCCACTTTTCTTTCCGTATGATCTACTTTTAGGCAAAGAAAAGAAAGTAAAGACTTGTCTTTTTATAGTTACGATTTTCTCTGAGCACTTTCCAGTCAGTGTATTACTATACTGCTCTTTTGAAGAGTCATCGCTGTTGTCCTGTAGAAAATGTGGCAGTCAGATTACACACAGGAAATTCCAAAAAAAGCAGCACTACAACAATGAGCAGATAATCTGTTTTTCTGATATTATTTGAAGGCTAAATTTTGGCCAAGACATCAGGGCTAACTCCACAGTCGTGCTTCAAAATATTGTTGTAATAGCTGTTACTATGCACCTGATCAGTCACATAGGACTCTATTTTAACATCCCAACTATAAGATGACATCTCCAACAGTGCAGTACTCCCTCATTCCTGCTTTGGAGTGTCAGTGTAGATTTCCAGACGCAAGCTTTGAGACTGACTTGAACCCAGAACCTTGTGACTCAGCCGAGGGTGCTATAGCTGCAGTTGAGATGATACAATTGAAAAAACTGTTGAACAGGCAAATGTTGCAGGGTGACTCGTCTCAAATCTCTCTCCCTCTTTGCCTGTGTTCCACCCAGGATGTTGAGATTGGGAATTGAATATAGGGAAGAGGATCAGTGGAAGGACCACCAGAATGTTGATTCCGCAAACAAAAATGTTTTGTATAGCACAATTGCTTCGAACAAAAAAACATGCATCCCAGAATCATATATTAAAGTGTAAGTTAATGTATTTAGTCATCAGAAGCAAGCAGATCTGGCCTGCTCCCCCATAGCATTGAGCTGCGAGCTCACTGAGCGGTCTCAAGAATATTTCCCTTTATTTCCCTAAATTCCGACCTTGTCTTTATCCTTCCTCACATTGAGAAATAGTCCCTTGATAACAACAAAATCAGTTCAATATCCATTGCAAGAAAATTCTAATTGTTCTCATGACCCCAAGTGTAATGTAAAAGAAGCACAAAATAACAAATCCAACTGTTGAGAGGCGAATATGAAAAAAGTTATGTTTGACAGTCAAATTATTTCAGGGCATTTACAACTAAGCTCTTCATTAAAAATTTATTTTGTAAAAACTAAAACCTAATAATCTGGAACAATGGATCCGATGTCCCACGTGCCGCACAAAGTTATCAAACCATTTGAGCTCTCAGTCAGCAATATGTCTTGACAAATAACATTTAATCTAATGAGATTGACAATCATCCTACTGCACATAAACAGCTGAAGTAGATATGCTCTGAATTCCAAATGGCTTACACCTGGGAAAGATGTGAAAGGCAATTTGGACATTATTGTTGAGTAATAGAGTAGGTATGGACTAGGGACTATTGTTACCAGTGACAAGTGCACGTTGCAAATGATCACATCCTCTTATAAAATAAGCTCAATTATAATGCATCTCTAGGATTTAGATCAACTTTGATGAAATAACTTTTGATAATCAGTGTTTCACAGATTATGCCTTTTAGAGAGTTTCTTCCACCATTTTAAATCACTATTTGTTGTTCAATTGTAACCGATTGAGATGAAGTTATTTATTCTGTTGGAATTTCAAAGCAAATGCCGTTTGTTTTCTCATACTATTTCTCCATTTATCTCTCAGTGACATTTCCAGGGTTAAGCACAGAGGGATTCAACTTTGTGTCTCCAGATGCTGCTCCTATGCTCTTGTTAGGCCTGCTTTAAATCTGCAGTTGACAAATTAATCAAATTTAGCTGTCATTAATAGGAGACATGGCTTTTTTGAGCTGGATGAAGCTATGGTCTGAAACACCAGAAATAGCACAGGCTGTAAACCTATTTTGGCCTCAGAAAATTTACACAATAAGCTGATGCCTAATCATGACCAGTTCTCTCTCGGCAGCGTGAGGCATTTATTCAGCTACTTACCTACAATATTCTACCTGGCAACCCATTCTTGGGCAAATTTAATGAAGTGTCATCTGAGGTGTTTCATGAGAGAACAGGATTTTGTTTTGTCACAATATAAGGTTGTGAGGTTGAAGGTAGCAAATTGCATTTGCTGTTCAAGAGTAATTTGCTCCTTTCCACCATAATTTTTTCTCTTCATTTCCTGAATGCACTGATTCAATCCAGTTACATCAGCTCTCTAATATCACACTCTGAAAAACATTCCTCCTGCTGGAGTGACGGTAGTGTTATTGACAAGTGAGATGACTGTCGCATCATTACAATGGAACCTGGTTCTCACCTCACCTTAGGACTTCATGCGCAATCATATTTCTACATAAAATTTCTAATTAAGACTATCTTTTTGTGACAATATAATGGTTTTAAGAGATGTATTTTGTCCTTTTTTTATGAAGAGAGCTTGAGACAAAGGTATAGAGCAGTCTACTCCCAGCCAATAAAGTAAACTGCTTGTGAGGCCTTGAGTTTTTTTTAAGCAGCATGAAGGGGTGGGGTCAAGCTCCCACTGAACCAGGATTTCAGTTTAACTTTCAGCAGTTGCTGGGATCTTGAAGCTGGATGTGAAGGTGTTGTTCCTCTCTCTGTTACAGCTAAAAGCTGGGGTTTTCTTCCTGCTGCTAGAATGGCATGTGAGACAATCTATTTTACTGAATTTACCTTTGCCAAGGGTGTGATTATGGGATGTTATTGTAATGGAACAGTTGCTGTTTAGTAGTTAAATAATGTATAATTCTGTTAAGTTTTCCAATAGAGTTGTCATTTCAATTCTTCTTTATTTTGTTTGAATTTTAAGTGTAGTGTGAGAATAAAGTGTGTTTTGCTTCAAGCCTGGTAGTTTGACCAGTTAAATTGCAACCAGAATACAACACCTTCCACTTGCCTTTAAAAATTAAAAAAAGTTGGGGTCTAGGCTATCTTCTTAATACATTTTGAGGAGGTCTGTAACATTTTAAACATTTCAACATTAATTACGAAGAAGGGTCATTAGACCCAAAACATTAACTCCAATTTTTGACAGACGCTGCCAGACCTGCTAGGTTTCTCCAACAATTTCTGTTTAGGTTTACTTCAAATCTCCAACATTCACAGTTCTTTCTCTTAAAATGATTTAGTTATGTTTCACACTGCGGACCTTGGATCTTCAACATGGCTTTTCAATGCATTTTTTTAAAAGAAGTTCAAGGGCAAAGCCAGCAGTTATTTCCCATTCCTAATAATCTTTGGAAAAATGCTGATGAGCCATCTTCTTGAAATGTTGCAGTCCATGTGGCACACCCTTAGTCCTGTCAAGGGGAAATCTCCAGGATTTTCACCCACCAACAATGAAGGGTGGTTGATGTATTTCCAAACCCAGATGGTATGTGACTGGAAGAAGAACCTATAGGGAGTGCTGTTCTGAGGCACTGGCCACTCTTAGTCTCTGTTGCTGGAGATCAAGGGTTTGGAAGAAAAACAGAAGTTGCTGGAATAGCTCAGCGGGTCTGGCAGCATCTGTGAAGGAAGAAACAGAGTTAACGTTTCGTGTCAGGTGACACGGAGATTCTGAGGAAGGGTCACCGGACCCGAAACGTTAACTCTATTTCTTCTTTCACAGATGCTGCCAGACCTGCTGAGCTTTGCCAGCAACTTCTGTTTTTCTTCCTGATTTACAGCATCCACAGTTCTTTCTGTTTTTATTAAGGGTTTGGAAGATACTGTCAAAGTATCTGTGGCTATGTGAATCTGTAGCTATGGTGCACTGGGAGTAGAGCCATTGAAAGTGTACATTACATAATTAAAAGTGACACAGGATGGAACTTAAGAACAGAAGGCTTATCTAATTTACGTTACTTGGAGAAATGAAGGCAGTATCACAATCCTGTCTGAGACCTGTTAACACCACATGATTAGGGGCTGCATAGAGAAAATAGTAGATCTTCATTTCTAGCCCTCCCAACTCATGGGCCAATAGTCTCTCTCCATAGAAATTCATGGTTAAATGCCACATTGTTCATGGTGTGTGAAAATCTATAACACAGGGGCTAAAGTTGAAAATTGATCTTGCGAATGCATTGAAGAGAGTACTCGTCAATTCAGAGACAAGGGATTGTTTAGCAACAATCTCGCTGCAGTGAAAATATCCTGCAGTTCATATGTAATTTCTCCATTTTGGAAAGGTGGATTGGATAAGTGCATTGAAGGGCTAGCTATTCACGGCAGGAAATTCTATAAAAAAGAGAGGACTTTGGAGTAACTTTAGAGTTATTATGTACAGTTCAATTGTCATGCATCTCCTATATTGTGTCATGTATTTGACTCAGAATTACTGCCTCAAGTCAGTGGAGATGAGCTATTCTTGGAATTAGTCTTGAGCTAATAGGTGCAGCACAACAGCACAATTAAGAAAGCCAATTGAAAAAAAAGGGAAGAAATGGTCATATTCAAATCTATAGGTTTTCATGGTAAATCTGATGGGTGCAATCTTCCTCTCCCTGGAATTGGGGAAATAAGTAGATGAATTATCCTAGAGAGAAACTCATCCTCTTTGTGCGACCTCCGTTATTAAATGCTGGACAAGAAGATCCGGTGGGCTGTCTCAACTAGCCAGCAATTAAAGCCTTTAAGCAGTGAATTAATGTTCAGGTAATCACGTGAGATTCTAAAGTAGCTTGACGTGGGTGAACGCTGAAAGCCTGAGAGAAAATATAAATGTCGGAGACCCAGTTTTAAAAACAATCAGTCTCCTGTTTAAGATGTAGATGAGTAGGAATTTTCTCTGTCAGAGGGCCAAATGTCTTTGGAGCGCTGTTCACCAGACAATGGAAGAGGTGAGTCCTTAAATATTTTTGAGGCAGATGTAACTAGACTCTTGACAAACAAGGAATTCAATGATTATTAGGGGCCAGCAGGAAAGTGGCTTTGAGACCAAGATCAAAGCAGCCATGATCTAAGGCACAAGGGGCTGAATGGTCTACTCTTGCTCCTAATTCGTATGTACATATTTCATAGATCATAGAATCCCTACGGTGTGGAAACAGGCCCTTCAGCCCAACAAGTCTGCACCGACCCTCAGAGCATCCATCCCCCTATAACCCACCTAATCTATCTATCCCTGAACACCACAGGCAATTTAGCATGGCCAATCCACCTAACCTGAACACCTTTGGACTGTGGGAGGAAACCCGAGTACCCGGAGGAAACCCACGCAGACACAGGGAGAATGTGCAAACTCCACACAAACAGTCACCCTAGGGTGGAATTGAACCCAGGTCCCTGGCACTGTGAGGCAACAGTGCTAACCACTGTGCCACCATGCTGCCCCCCACTGTGCCACTGTGCTGCCCCCTGGTTCTAGACCAGGCCTCAAAACATAGGGATTGCAGGTGTATTCATCCCTACAAGCCAACAAAATGCATGGGAAAATTCAATCATGGGGACATGTAACTAGAATGAAAAAAAACCTCTGAGGAGCTGCTCCTCCAATCACAGACCATGTCTCACAAGTGAATCAGCAAATATGGGAGGTCAACAGCAGTGATTGGAGAAACAGGGAGGAAAGTATGTGACAGCAGTAGTTGTATGTTTGGTTAGTCTAGCCAGGAGAGATCACCAAGTCTTTGGTAGGTTGGATCAATGTCCAGTTTATTACATGTTAAAGGTTATATACAGCTTTACAGAAACATAAATAATTCTGTAGAAGCTATGATGCTTCTCTGTCAAGTCACTCTCACATTATCACAGTAGGAGGTATTACATTGTTTCAGAAATTAACCTTTTCAAACCCTTCTATTACATTTAGTTAAGACAGAGATATGTTCTTGATCTGTAAGGGGATCAAGGTTTATGGGAGAAGGCAGGAGAATGGGGTTGAGAATTATCAGCCATCATCAAATAGTACAGCAGACTTGATAGGCCGAATGGCCTAATTCTGCTCCAAGACCTTATGGTCTTATGGGGTGGTGGCTGATTCCCTGCCTAACTCCAATGAGAATAATCAGAGCTACAGGTATGAGAATTGGATTTAGGGAGAAGTATTGCTGACATTTGTGGAGTGAGTGAGAGACATGAATATAAGAGGGTGATAGGATTGGAATTTTGGCTTTTGAGATGATGTACAGGATCTGTAAAGAGAGGAATGAGAGGCAGGAGAATGTAGGGCATATCACCCTGGAGGTCAGCCCTGAATGTGTAACACCACTCAGCTTTCCTGCCCTCATGAAATTACCAAACCTCTTGGGGCCCTGTATGCACGTTTCCAAAGCGGTTGGTGTACCCAATTCCCCAACCATGTCATTCCATGCCTGCTAAGTTTCAAAGATTATTTTCTTCCTCCTGGCTGAGGAAACACTCCCACTTTCACCAGGTTCCCTTGCTCTTAAATGTCAACCTCAATAGTAACGTCAACATGGAGTACTTCAGTTTACAGCATTCATACATAGGTTGAAAGAAATGAATTAAACAGGATTTTCTTCCCTTCTTTATTCTTTCATGGGACGAGGGCATCTTCAGCAAAGCAAGCATTTATTGTCCATCCCTTGAACTGAGTGACTTGCCAGACTTTCTAAGACGGCAGTTCAGAGTCAAATGTAGGTCACACCAGATAAAGATGGCAGGCTTTCTTCCCAGTAGAACACGAACAAACTGATGGCTTATTATGACAATCAACAATGGTCTCACTGTCTCCGTAAACCGAAACACATTTCTAACTCCCAACTTGGTTTGTTGAATTTAAATTCCACCACCTGCTGAGGTGGAATTTAAATTCAAATTCCCCAGAACATGAACCTGGCTCTCCAGATTACCAGTTATGTGACATTACTACTCTGTCACTGCCTTGCTACGTTAACCTTTGGTAACATAATATAACCTTCCACCGAGCCTTTCAACTGTTTAATTATCCACCTTGATCATTTTCTGTTGAGGACAAAACCTACCAGGTTTCCGAATTGATTTTTCCCACAAGCTAACTATCAAGAACCCAGACATTTGCCAATGTAACAGCCTTCAAGAAGTGTGTGAAATCTTACAGATACCTCTTCACTCATTTTAAATGAAATTCCTGAAGATAGGGGAATTAATGCACTCTTGGCCATCTACCACCTTCAATAAGCTTTAGATCAGTCAGACCTTGGCTGCCCATATCCAAACTCTCACCAAGTCCTATTAGCCCACCCCTATGTTGCTTGTTGACATATGTTAGCTCCTGACTGAGGAAGCTGTCAATTTTAAAATTCTCATCACGGTTTTCAAATTTCTCGCCGACCTTGCCTTTCACTTCCTCTGTAATATCCACCCAAGATATCAATATTCATTCAATTTTGCTGGCTTGCACAGTTTTGATTTTAACTGTTCTATTATTGGCAATCATGCCCTCAGCTATGGAGGTACTGAACACAGATATATTCTTACTACCAGTTCCTTTATCATGATTGATTCATAACCAATATTGATAAATATTTTCTGTTCCGTTTCTGATATGCTTTCTGCTGCAATGAAAGGTTTTCTAAACTGTAAATGGTTTGTGCTGATATTACTTCAAACATGACTTGCTTAAGTTTGATAGATTATAGCAATATAAATCCTAGGGCTTGATATCCCAAAGTTAACCATGTGAAATAGTGCTGTTAGCTTACATAAATTTGCAGCTTGGACAAAATGTATCTACGAAACAGAAATTTACAGCTGAAATTATCAGGTGACTGCACGTAAGAGACACACTGCTATGAAACTGTTAGTTCCAAGCCTTCTGAAAGACTATTAATTTCATATTGATAAAATATGGGAAGTGAAATTTCAGCACACAACTTTAATAGTACATTTATAGGTTTATATCACAGAATCACAGAATTGTTAGGCACAGAAGGAGGCCATTTAACCCATTGTGTCTGCACGGTTCCATTACCTACTATCGATCTTCTGCCTTTTCCCCAACCCTTCTCCACAGATGTTATCAAACCTGCTGAGCTTTTCGAGGAATTTGTGTTTTTTGTACCTTCTTGAATGCCTCAATTTAACCTGCTGCCACAACTTTTCCAGGCAGTGAATTCCACAACCTAACTATTTACTAATCTCACATCATCCTTGCTTCATTTGCGCATAACTTTAAATCTGTGCCCTCTTACTCTTTTTCATTACAGGAAAGGCTCTGAGGAAGGGTACAAAATGATAAATCTGTCTCCTGCGTGCAGACTATTTGCTGCTGTCACCCAATAATCAAATCTACTTTCTCATTCTTTTTCCTTAGAAACAAAAACAGAAAATGCTGGAAAAACTCAGAGAAATAGTGTTCTGAAGTGAGCTCACTGGACCAAAATGTTAACTCTTGATTTTTCTCCACAGATGCTTCCAGACCTGCTGAGATTTTTCCAGCAATTTCAGTTTCTGTTTCCCTATATCTACTCCTACCAGTGTGCTCCTGAGTTTGAAAACCTTTTTCAAATCTTTTCTCAGTAATCTTCCATCCAAGGAGAACAGTCCCAACTCTTTAGCTTCACCTCATAACTGAAATTTCTCATTTCTGGAACCATTTGGTAAATAGCTTCTGCATTTTCTCTAATGCATTCATATGTTTCCTACAATGTGGTACCTACAACTTTACACAATACTCCAGCTGAGGTCTAATACGCATCTTGTACCAGATCAACATTCACCCCCTTGCTCTTGTATACTTCTGCCCCTGTCAATAAAGCCAAGAATCTTGGCTGTTTTATTAACTGCTGTCTCCATTTACCCTGCAATCTTCAATGATCTTTGCGTGTATGCAACCAGGTCCCTCCACTCCTTCACTCCCTTTAGAATTGTGGCCCTATTTTATGTTGCCTTTCAATGTTCTTCCGAGACAAAATATAAAATAGTGCTACTCACCATTTCAGGCATACTTCCCCTCACTGATCAGCAATGGCTCACAGTTCTCCAATATATAAAAATATGTTAATTTCTAATCATTCCATGGACTTGTCCAACACTACCCCTACAGCATCCTGTAGATTTATGTTCCCGCGCACACCTTTTGATTCTCTAAATTCAGTCCAATTGATCATCTGGACCTGTTTCCATAGAAGGAGATTATCTCATACATGAGGTAAGTATTTCACAACACTGTTAAGGTCAGCACTGGATGAGGTTTGGTTACCGACTGGCATCAATGAAGAATTTCCCAGGTTTTCTTAATTCCCTGCAACATTAAGCTTGTGATTTTCACAGGTTTGTTACTTCTTCCAAAAGATCATATTGTTTGGGTGGATGCAGAGTCTAGCTTCTCTCATCTACCATTGTTCGTTAGCTCATATCTCCTTCTCCTTCCTATCACCACTGGCGGCCGAAGCTTCTGCCACTTTAGGCTTATCCTCTGCAATTTTGTCTCTTTAACTCTCAAGGCCTTCTTTTCTCTCTGCACCAAGAAAAACACTCAAAACCCATGTTTTCAATGAGATTTCACCCTTCTGAATCTATCAATCTATGGCTGAATACCCATTCCCTTATTTTTTTCATTTGCTTCTTTAAAATATCTTGGGACTTCCTGACATTAAAGGCACTGCATTATAGCACCTTGCATTGAAACAGTGCTGCACAGCCACAGTAAGTTATTAAGGCTTTTATTAGAACAATGGGACAGAATAATTACATAACAAAACACTAACTCATACATGAGAGATAAAAGGTACTGCAGATGCTGGAGAATCCGAGA
>JAHRHZ010000066.1:28368761-28379334 GCA_024137785.1 Ginglymostoma cirratum | reverse complement strand
ACACACACACACACACACACACACACTCACATACACACACACACACATACACACACACACACACACACACACACTCACATACACACACACACACACACACACTCACACTCACAAACACATACACACACACACTCACACACACATACACACACACTCACATACACACACACACTCACACACACACATACACACACACACACGCACATGCATACACACACACTCTCTCACACACACACACACACACACACACACACACACACACACACACACACAAGTGAAGGTGGCAGTGAGCTGCAGCCTTGTGGAACTGCTGTAGTCCATGGGGTGTGTAGGGACACCCACTGTGCAGTTATGGAGGGAGTTCCAGAGTTTGGGGCCCAGGCAGCTGAAGGCTTGGCCATTAATAATGGTGGGGCGGGGGTGGGGGTGCGGGGGAGTGGGGGAGCGAAGGAGATCAGAGAAGGGTCAAGAGGCCAGAACTGGGGCTGGGTGTGGGGTTATTGGAGGGTTCCAGGGGTTTTGAGGAGATGAGGGAGAGAGGGAGGGTCAATGCCATGCAATGATTTGTAAACAAGGATGAGAACTTTCTCATAGCTGCCTTGACTGAGAAGCAGTGTGTGTTAGTGTGGGCTGTTCCCTTCCAGGTTAATGATGGGGTTCATGAGTGTGACTGCCTTCCTGTCGATGTGGATCAGTAACACAGCAACCACCGCTATGATGGTCCCCATTGCCCAGGCCGTGTTAGACCAGCTCCACAAAGCAGAAAGCAGCAGCTTGGAGCATAGTCTGGACAAAGACCATGAGGAGCTGGAACTGCAGGAGAAGAGTACAGTGAAGACTGAAGATAAAGTCATCATTAATTCCCACGCCTTTGAGATACTGCCCGAGAAACTCAACCACACCAACATAGAGGCAGAAACGATCAAGCAAATCGACCATTCCAAATGTGACATGAATGGCACGGCTGAGAATTGTGAGTTTAATCCACTTTTAAATATTCGCTTCTGTTCTCGATATTCACACCACTCACTCAGCACCAGCGACTTGTTCAAGGGACAGGAAATTCAGAACATTATGACGTTAGGTCCAACTTGCGTCAGCTCATTTTTTAAAAAATTCACTCATGGGTTGAGGGCATCGCTGGCTAGGCCAGCATTTATTGCCCATCCCTAATTGCCCAGAATGCAGTTAAATGTCAACCATATCACTGTGGGTCTGGAGTCATATGTAGGCCAGACCAGGTAATGATGGCAGTTTCCTTCCCTAAAGGACACGAGTGAACTAGGTGGGTTTTTCCCCCAACAATGGCTTCACAGCTACCATTAGATTCTTAATTCCAGTTTCTATTAAATTCAGATTCACCATCTGCCATGGCAGGATTTGAACACTGGTCCCCAGAACACTGCCTAGGTCTCCGGACTAATAAGCTTAGAGATAATGCCACTAGGCCGTCACCTGCCCTGCTGAGCTCTGCTCTCTGTCTGATAATGAGAGGGCAAGGTACAATGGATTTGCAAGGAAGAAAACAGCCCTTAAGAGATAGCAGGTATCAGAGAGGATCGGGCTGCTTGGAGCGTTAATCTTGAGAAAAGGCTCACCTTAGAGATGATCGATTGAAAGTTACGAAAGGGTTGTATAAAGTGGATGCCAGGGGAATTTTTTCACTTGTCAGAGAATCTAAAACAAGAGGACATGAGTACAGACCGTCACAAATAAACCAATGGAGACTGTTTCTGTAGGGTGTGGTTAGAATGTGGACCTCGCACGCCACAGGCTGGGTCTGGGGAGCAGCGTTTGGAAAGGAAACTGGATATATACGTGAGAGGAAAGAGGAGAGGAAGGTTTTCTGAAAAGGCTGAGATACAGTCAATGGTAATGGGATGTGAATTGTCTGAAATAGAAACAGCAGCACAGAGGATTTGGGCTGAGTGGTCTGTTCCTGTCCTGTGTATTGTCAATAAAAACCAAAAGAACTGTGGATGCTGTAAATCAGGAACAAAAAAACGTTAACTCTGTTTTTCCTTCACAGATGCTGCCAGACCTGCTGAGCTTTTCCAGCAACTTTGTTTTTGTTCCCGTATATTGTCAGTACTTGTAATTAATAAAATAACAACATTTAAAAATAACACCCTCTGTGTGTAGAAGTAATTCCTAACATCTCTCCTGAGTGATCCGGCCCTAATTCTCAGGCTCTCCCCTCTAGTTCTAGAAGCCCCAACCAGTGGAAATAGTTTATTTTTATCTACTCCAAATTTTCTTGTTAATATCTTGAAGACTTCATTCAGATCCACCCCGAACATCATAAATTCTGGAGAAAACAAGGCTAATTTGTATAATCTGTCCTCGGAATATAACCCCTGAAACTCCAGGTATCATTCTTGCAAACCTACACTATATTCGCACCAAGGCCAATCTATCCTTCCTAAGATATGATGCCCGGATCTGCTCACAGTGCTCCGTGTGGGGTCTAACCAGGGCTTTGTGATTCTGCAACATAACTTCTCTGCATCTTTACACTCCAGTCCTCTGGATATAAAGACCAGCATTATATCAGCTTTCTGGATTACCTTCTGTACCTGGTCGTGACAGTTTAAACATCTATCACCTGAACTCCCCAGTGTCTTTGGATATCCACTGTATTTAACTTCATGTCATCTGGAACGTTCCCTGATCTGTCCTGTTTCAGCCCAAAATAGATAACCTCACACTGGCTGAGATTGAATTTTGTCTGCCACAGTTATAGAGCCATAGAGCGATACAGCACAGAAACTGACCCTTCGGTCCAACGCATCCACGCCAACCTTATTTCTAATTTAATCTAGTCCCATTTGGCCCATGTCCCTCTAAACCCTTCCAATTCATGTACCTATCCAGATGCCTTTTACATGTTGTAATTGTACCAGCCTCCATCACTTCCTCTGGCAGCTCCTTCCATACACGCACCACCCTCTGCGTGAAAATGTTGCCCCTTAGGTCCCTTTTAAATCTTTCCCCTCTCACCTTAAACCTATGCCCTTCTAGTTTTGGACAACCGCTCCCCTGGGGGAAAAGACCTTGGCTTTTCACCCTATCCATGCCCCTCATGATTTTATAAACCTCTATAAGGTCACCCCTCAGCCTCTGACACTCCAGGGAAAATAGCCCCAGCCTATTCAGCCTCTCCCTGTAGCTCAAACCCTCCAACCCTGGCAACATCCTTGTAAATCTTTTCTGAACCCTTTCAAGTTTAACAACATCCTTCCTACAGCAGGGAGACCAGAACTGAACACAGCATTTCAAGAGTGGCCTGACCGATGTCCTGTACAGCTGCAACATGACCCTCCCAACTCCTATAGTCAATGCACTGACCAATTTTTCTCATTCACTTAACCTATCTATATCAATATCCCTGCGTAATTTTATGTTATAATCTACATCATGTACAATGCTGCCTAAATTTGTGTCACCAAGGGATTTGGATATATAATTTTCTACATCATTATCCAAGTTGTTGATTAATTGTGTGAGTAAATAAGGCCTGAACACATATCCTTGTGGGACACCACTGACCCCAGTGTAGTCATTGTCATGAAGTCAGATGGATGGACCTCATAGAATGATTATGGCTGATAACCCGGTCCAATCAGGGAGCCCTGGCTGACAGATATAAACAGCAGTGTCAGGGGTTCTGTTCACTCTGAGATCTGGCTCTGAGGGAGCTGGATCAGTGTCAAATACTCTCCACATGTAAATAAAGGGTGACTTGGTGATGGTTACTGGCCTTAGTGGAGTTATTTCATTCAAGTCCTGGCAATTGGAATACCTACCTATCCTTCTTGCTTTCTCTCACCTGCCACTCAATCAATTTCCTGGCCACGTCAGTAATTTGCCTTCAATTCACGGGCTGCTACTTTAGTTAACAGTCTCCTATGCAGGACTTCATCAAATATCTTCTGGAAGTTGACATAAACAACATTCATAACATTCCCTTGTCCACTACTTTAGTCACCTCTTCAAAAAATTCAACAAGGTTTGTCAGGTATGACATACTGACATGAATCCATGCTGATTCTCCCTAATTAACTAGAAATTTTCAAGATGTTCAGTGACCTTACGGACTCCAACAATTTCCTTACCCCAGATGTTAGGCTAACTGGTCTGTAATTCCCTTATTTTCCGCTCTCAGCCTTCTTAAAAAACAGAGAGACATGTGCAATTTTCCAAACTCCTGTATCTTGGGAACTCTAAAAGCATATCGACAATGTGCTTCCCTCCTTCCTTTAACACCCTAGGATGGAAACCATCAGGTACTGGGGATTTGTCACTCATTAATTCCACTAATTTCCACAATATGATATTTTGTTTACTTTAATTTTTTTCAGACCCTGTTCGCAATCCATAATTAATTCCCCCAGACTTCAGATACGCTTTCATCCTTTTCTACTATAAATGCTGAAGCAAAGTAATTATTCAATATGTCTGCAATTTCCCCATACTCATTGGCAATATCCCCACTTTTAGTCTTTAGTGGTGAACATTGCTCCTGACCACCCACTTTCCCTTTATGTACCTATAAAATTTCTTATTGATTTTGACGTCCCTAGCAAGATTTCTTTCATAATCCCTTACAGAAGCTGCTTTCTGGCCCTTTCCTGGTCTTTATATCTTTCCCATTCAGCATGACCTGTGCTGGTTTTCATACTTATGTAAGCCCTTTCTTTTTTATTTCCTGCTCTCCCTTATCTTTTTAGTTGTTTTTTTTTCGGGAAATGGAGCTTTTCTCTCTCGAAGTTACATTGGACATTACTTGGCTGAACAAAACCCTGGCAGATTTCCCAGCTCTATCTAAAAAACTCACAAACACGGCCAGTGTATCTGTGCAGGGACAGGATTCTGAGCAGGTCACACACGTATTCCATTACTTGTTAATCAAACTATCCCCAGAGATCAAACATTTATAACAGTAGAGTCAATCCCAATGATCCTGAACCAGTAGACCAGGCTTCCAGTCTCAACCCATTCACATTAACTCACAATGTTCACAATCCAGATGGTCCCTCAGTAACAGGGAGTGCCAACTGGACCCGTTAACATGGACCAAATTTATGTTTAAAAAATAAACCAAAAGAACTGTGGATGCTGTGAATCAGAAACAAAAACAGAAGTTGCCAGAAAATCTCAGCAGGTCTGGCAGCATCTGTGAAGAAAAATCAGAGCTAACCCTTCAGGTCCAGTGACCCTCCCTCACAACAGTAAGTTTCTGAAGAGGAGTCACTGGACCCGAAACCGAATATCTGTTTATTTGTTTTGTACCTAACCCTGTGCTGTCCCTGCCCTTGGAGTGTTTGAGGGGGACAGTGTAGAGGGAGCTTTACTCTGTGTCTACCCCCGTGCTGTCCCTGTCCTGGGAGTGTTTGATAGGGAACAGTGTAGAGAGAGCTTTACTCTGTATCTAACCCTGTGCTGTGCCTGTCCTGGGAAAGTTTCATGGGGACAGAGTAGGAGAAGCTTTACTCTGTATCTAACCCCGTGCTGTCCCTGCCCTGGGAGTGTTTCATGGGGACAGTGTAGAGGGAGCTTTACTCTGTATCTAACCGTATGCTGTCCCTGTCCTGGGAGTGTTTGATGGGGGACAGCGTACAGGGCGCTTTACTCTGTATCTAACCCCATGCAGTCCCCCTCCTGGGAGTGTTTAATGGGGGACAGTGTAGAGGGAGCTTTAATCTGTATCTGCAGATACAGAGTGAAGCTGCCTATACACTGCCCCCATTGCTCCCAGAACATGGACAGATTCTTTGAAAAGCCACAGGTGGGAGTTAGGGGCCTGTGGCTGAGATCTGCGGAAAAATGGAAGAACTGATTATTTCCTTCAATAAACACGAAACAAAACGGAAGCGAGTAGAGTTTCTAGCAATCGGTAATGTGCAGTATGTTGCAGGAGGACTGTATCACGGCTGAGCCATTGCATCAATAATGAGAGGATATCTTAAATGATTGGTGTAGTTCACAGACATTGGAGGTCGAGAACTTGCAAAAGATATTGGATAAAGTGCTGCATGAAAGATTTTTTAATAGTGCGACAGAAATATGTTCCAAAGGTGAAACCTGATACATTAAGCTCTGTGTTGTTCTTCGTGCAGGAGGACGGACTCTATTTGGAAGCCTCCTTATGTTGCTATCTATGAAAACTGTTCATCAGTTCTAAATGAGGCACAATTCTTGAGATTTGAGTCGTTAAAGTTTATTACCTGATAGGTATCCAAGGGCAGAAAGCAATTGAAAGGACACTTCCCTGAAAACCAACTACCTCATAAAACATAAGCTACAGACTCGTCAGCTAAATTTATCTGAAAATGATATTACTCCTGCCTGGTCAATGCCTTCCAAACTTCCGAAACCTCAGCCCAGCCAAAACCCGGTCTCAGTGCGCACCCAGTGCCGCTCACCCATCACCAGCTGTACTTGTGAGCTTACATTGACTCTCCGTTATTATGGGATGATGCATGTTTCCTGCACTCTCGTAGAGATGATGCTTCCAATTGGCCATATTGCAATTTGAGATGTTCGAAGGTTGCCGTTTCTATTTTCACATTCTCAACACACCTTCTGATGTCGAACCTTTCTTTTACTACTTACAGAAAGGAGTCATGCCTCAATTTAGACTAGAATACAGAAGCAGGAGTAGGCCATTCAGCCCTTCCAGCCTGTAATCTGCTCTCACCATGAAAGCTTTTGTCTCTGGTATCATCACAGTGAATCTGCTGAGTGGACTTCAATTACATAGCTCATCAGGGCTCGGTCAGCAATAACCTGTAACAAGTTATTAACCAACTCAAGGACCTGGCACAATCGTCCAAAGAGAAGATTTCTCTCCCTTGGGTAATGTGTTGGAGTTGAGAGAACTCGGACCTGTGTCCTTATTCGGTTTAAAGTATTTCATAGCAAAACCTGGAGGCAGGGCAGGGCAGCACGCGACTGAGTGTGGCATTGGCAAAATCTGGAATCAACAGGAACAGGGGAAGCTCTCCTCTTGGCTGGTGCCACTCCAAGCAAATAATAAGGCGCCGTGTAAATGCAGTCTCCCCTTGACTTTGTTTTTTCCAGGGAGAGTCATATAATAATCTCAAACATTTATGTTTTACACTGGTTTGTGATTTGACCAAATTTTAACATATTCAGATCACTCTGACAGTAAAATTAATTTAACGCTGCAGCAACATGGGAAGATGATGTGGATGCAGATTTGCAGAAACAATAGGTGGAATGCAGTAGGAGTGAGGGGAGGGGAGGGGTGTGTTTCATACTGCTGAGGGGGAGATGCCTTGCCTAGGGACAGAGTCCAGATCCTCAGAAGCATTAGTGACATTTAGAGAGTAACAGATAACTTGACGGAAATGTATAAGGGCCCCAGGGTCTTGTGCGACAACTCAATATGTTTGTTGCATAGCCATGTTGTTGTGTTTCATAGACTTAAGGTGAGAGGGGAGAGATATAAAAGGAACCTTAGGGCCCGCGGACAAGGGAGGCGCAGTTGTAGTATGGCGCACTGACCTCTACATCG
Source organism: Ginglymostoma cirratum (assembly GCA_024137785.1). NCBI lineage: Eukaryota > Metazoa > Chordata > Chondrichthyes > Orectolobiformes > Ginglymostomatidae > Ginglymostoma > Ginglymostoma cirratum. The sequence continues at coordinate 28,371,794 of JAHRHZ010000066.1, read as the reverse complement.
CTGAGGCCAGGCGCCAACTCTCCGACGCCTCCTCCTACCGCCCCCTTGATCATAACCCCACACCCGACCACCAAACCATCATCTCCCAAACCATCCACAACCTCATCACCTCAGGTGACCTCCCACCCACAGCCTCCAACCTCATCGTTCCCTAACCCCGCACCACCCACTTCTATCTCCTTCCCAAAATCCACAAACCTGAATGCCCTGGTCGACCCATTGTCTCTGCCTGCTCCTGCCCCACCGAACTTATCTCCACCTACCTAGACTCCATTTTCACCCCTTTGGTCCAGGAACTCCCTACCTACGTCCGTGACACCACCCACACCCTCCACCTCCTCCAGAACTTCCAATTCCCCGGTCCCCAACACTTCATCTTTACCATGGACGTCCAGTTCCTATACACCTGTATTCCCCATACAGATGGCCTAAAGGCCCTCTGCTTCTTCCTGTCCCGCAGGCCTGACCAGTCCCCCTCCACTGACACCCTCATCCGCTTGGCCGAACTCGTCCTCACCCTCAACAACTTCTCTTTCAATTCCTCCCACTTCCTACAGACAAAGGGGGTGGCCATGGGTACCCGCATGGGCCCAAGCTATGCCTGCCTCTTTGTAGGTTATGTGGAACAATCCCTCTTCCGTACCTACACTGGCCCTAAACCCCACCTCTTCCTCCATTACATTGATGACTGTATTGGCGCCGCCTCGTGCTCCCACGAGGAGCTCGAACAGTTCATCCACTTCACCAACACCTTCCACCCCAACCTTAAGTTCACCTGGACCATCTCCAACACTTCTCTCTCCTTCCTGGACCTCTCTGTTTCCATCTCTGGCAACCATCTGGAAACCGATGTCCATTTCAAGCCCACCGACTCCCACAGCTACCTAGAATACACCTCCTCTAACGCACCTAACTGCAAAAATGCCACCCCCTTATTCCCAATTCCTTCGCCTCTGCCGCATCTGCTCCCGAGATGAGACATTCCACTCCCGTACATCTCAGATGTCCTCATTTTTCAAGGACCGCAACTTCCCCCCAACAGTGGTCGAGAAGACCCTCGACCGTGTCTCTCACATTTCTCACAACTCATCCCTAACACCTCCTCCCCGCAATAACAACCAAAAAAGAATCCCCCTCATCCTCACATACCACCCCACCAACCTCCGGATCCAACGCATCATCCTCTGACACTTCTGCCATCTGCAATCCGACCTCACCACCAAAGATATTTTTCCCTCCCCACCCTCGTCTGCTTTCCGGAGGGACCACTCTCTCCGCGACTCCCTTGTCCGCTCCACACTCCCCTCCAGCCCCACCACACCCGGCACTTTTCCCTGCAACCGCGGGATGTGCTGCACCTGCCCCCACACCTCCTCCCTCACCCCAATCCCAGGGCACAAGAAGACTTTCCACATCAGGCAGATGTTCACCTGCACATCTGCCAATGTAGTATACTGCATCCGCTGTACCCGTTGTGGCTTCCTCTACATCGGGGAAACCAAGCGGAGGCTTGGGGACCGCTTTGCAGAACACCTGCGCTCAGTTCGCAACAAACAACTGCACCTCCCGGTCGCGAACCATTTCAACTCCCCCTCCCATTCCTCAGATGACATGTCCAACCTGGGCCTCCTGCAATGCCACAACGATGCCACCCGAAGGCTGCAGGAACAGCAAATCATATTCAGCCTGGGAACCCTACAGCCCAATGGTATCAATGTGGACTTCACAAGCTTCAAAATCTCCCCTCCCCCAACCGCATCCCAAACCCAGCCCAGCTCATCTCCACCTCCCTAACCTGTCCTTCCTCCCAACTATCCCCTCCTCCCACCTCAAGCCCCACACCCATCTCCTACCTACAAGCCTCATCCCGCCCCCTTGACCTGTCTGTCCTCCCTGGACTGACCTATCTCCTCCCTACCTTCCCACCTACACTCACCTTTACTGGCTCCATCCCCGCCTCTTTGACTTGTCTGTCTCCTCTCCACCTATCCTCTCCTCTATCCATCTTCTATCCGCCTCCCCCTCTCTCCCTATTTATTTCAGAACCCCCTTCCCCTCCCCCATTTCTGTAAAAGGGTCTAGGCCCAAAACATCAGCCTTCCTGCTCCTCTGATGCTGCTTGGCCTGCTGTGTTCATCCAGCTCTACAGCTTGTTAACCTAAGGGGTAACTATTTCATGCAGAGGGTGGTGCGTGTATGAATGAGCTGCCAGAGGAAGTGGTGGAGGCTGGTACAATGACAACATTTAAAAGGCATCTGGATGGGTACATGAATAGGAAGGGTTTAGAGGGATACGGGCCAAATGCTGGTAAATGGAACTAGATTAATTTAGGATATCTGGACGGCACGGATGGGTTGGATCGAAGGGTCTGTTTCCGTGCTGTATGACTCTCTGTGGAGAAGATGTTTGTTATTAATGTAGAAATAGTGGCCACTGTCACTATTGTCACTCATTTAAAACAGAGATGGGGTGACGTTGTTTTCTCAAAGTGGGCCATGTGTCTTTGAAACAGTCTCCTGCAAAGGTGGTGAAAGATGAGTCTGAATATTTTTGAGGCGGAAGTGGATAGATTCTTAGCAAGTTGGGTTACGAGGGGATGGGTGTGGTTGGGATACTCCAAGGTTCAGTGTGGACGTGTTGGGCCGAAGGGCCTGTTTCCACACTGTAGGGATTCTAGATTCTAGATTCTAGATTCAAGTTACAGGTTGAAAGACTATCAGGGATTGGCAGGAATGTGGATTTGCCATAACAATCAGATACAATCTTATTAAATGGTAGAGCAGACTCTATTTTCATAGTGATGTTGCTCTTTGACGAATTTTTCCGAGTGCAAGTTAGCTGTTGAGTTTTCTACACAACAGTGTAGAAAATGTATCAGAGATAAAAGGTACTGCAGAGGCTGGAGAATCCGAGATAACAAGGTGTGGGGCTGGATGAACACAGCAGGCCAAGCAGCATCATAGAGCAGGAAAACTTGACGTTTCGGGCCTAGACCCTTCATCAGAAATTTTTCTGATGAAGGGTCTAGGCCC